>JAGGAX010016750.1:0-31237 GCA_017657335.1 Termitomyces titanicus | reverse complement strand
CATCAGCCGGCATCGCGGCATCACGCCATCTGAAGAAAATCTGAAGTCATCCAGTTCCATAATTGATGGATCTGAGATTATATTCATCTGAAGTGAATTTCGCAGTCTGGCGAGGGGTCCTGAGGCCTCGCCAGATTGCACAGTCTCAAGAAATCCGAAGACCTGAGAGCGCTCGCTTAGAACAGGGGCATCAGCCGGCATCTCGGCATCACACCATCTGAAGAAAATCTGAAGTCTGAAATCAGATTCCTACGGGAAGTCATCCACTCTATTGAACGTTCGAATGTGTAATATATGGCGCAATTGGACCACTCCATTACGACAGCACCCTTGGTACTAGGTACACGTATAAATTCTATTTGAATAAGCTCCGTTCATGGGTATCAAGCTACTTTCTGTGGAGAGCTTTCAGCTGGCACAAATTCCTTTCCAATGGTTGCAGACACTCTTGTCGAAAAACACTCAGACAATCCTGAATATCTTCTAAACAAGAAGTGTATCCAAACTCCGGAAGACATTGAACTTATAAGAAAGGTTGATCTCCAGTCAGTAACGTGTTCGAATTGATATTTTCGGGCTAACCAGAAGATTAGTTTGATTCCTATCTTGACGACTCTATACCTCTTGAGTTTCATCGACCGGTATGGTTTCTACCAGATTCACTCCAAATGTACCACATGTTCATCAATGTTCACTCTGTCTCGATAGGTCGAACATCGGAAATGCCAAGTCTGTGACCAACTTTTCCGGCGATTTTTACTCACCTGCTATTTTCATCAGGATTGATGGACTAGTGACGGTATGCGAGCAATCGCGCCACAGTCCACTGCCTTAGACATCTAATGCTGAATGCATATACTAGGACCTCAAAATTTCAGAGCCCAATTACAATATCGCTCTCGCGCTCTACTTCATTGCATATGTCAGTTTCGAAATTCCCGCCAACGTATGTACTTCATCTGGATATCCAAATACATCGTGCCTAATTCTACTGTAGATTGTGTAGGTCATGCCTAAGTCCTTGTATACTTCTATTACTCATCTATGCTCAAGCTTGAAGCGATTAAACCCTCAAATCTGGTTGCCCACCCTCTCACTCGTCTGGGGTATCACAAGTATTGCACAAGGTTTGGTTAAGAATAAAGCTGGCCTCTTTGGTATCCGCTTCAGTAACCCCAACATCAAATTTGTGTTTAAATTCTGTTAACTAAATATATCAGTGCTTGGATTGTCCGAAGCTGGGCTGTTTCCTGGGACAATCTATGTCTTCTCTGTCTACTATCGCAGGGATGTCTGATTTTGAGCAAAGCTGCCTCGTATATTGAATTTATGCCACAGGAGTGAACGCAGTTGGAGAGTTGGTATATTCTTCGGAGGTGCTGCCTTGGCAGGTGCATTTGGAGGTCAGGGATAAACCTTTTTCTGTACCATGCGTAGGAGCTAATTTCCCGTTGTCAGGTATCCTTGCTTATGCCATTGAGACAATGGAAGGAGTGGGGGGGCGGAGGGGGTGGGAATGGTATGTGATTTGTGTGAATTTATTGCGTAAATGTTGGAAATACTTGCAGGATCTTTATCCTCGAAGGTGTCATAACTGTTGCAGTGTCGCTTATTGCCTATATCATTGTACCGACCTGGTCACATTCGGCGAGATTTGTATGTTGGTGACTTTCTTTGCCGACGGAGTAAACTTATGATGACCTTGGACTAGTTGACAGAGCTAGAGCGTCAAAGGCTCCTTGCTCGTCTTAATTTTGACTCAGATGCGGGACAAGAAGAGGAATTCCAATGGTTCTATGTCCTCCAGGCCTTAAAAGATCATGTTGTATGGGGATACGCTTTTCTGTTTCACGGTTTTGCGTTTACCCTTTACTCTCTGAGCTTATTCTTGGTATGTTCGGCTCGACACTGGTGAGTACACAAGCTTACCATCCATACAGCCTACAATAATCGCCCAGCTTGGGTATGCCAGCTGGCAAGCCCAATTGCGCGTCAAGGTCACTTTATACAATGTTTTGCTGTTAACCATCGTCCCTGTATAGGCTTACCGTACCACCCTACACACTTGCATTTCTCTCAATTGTGTTGACTGTTTTGATTTCCTCCCGTCTGGATCTTCGCGCTCCCTTCATTGTCGGGGCTGCCGCCATCGCTATCATCGGTAGGGGCACTGTTGTTGTTCCACCCATAAGCATCTAACTCTTACCAGGGTATATTCTTCTGATTACGATGGATACTCGTAAGTGTCCCTTCCGTGATATTTTAGGCATCCATCCGGTCCCAAACTGACATGGCACTCCCACTGGTAGCTGGTGCACAGTATGTTGGCGTGCATTTGGCTACTGCTGGTATATACACTGGAGATGCTCTCCTCATAAGGTTTGTCTCTTTCGTGTACAGTACATTCGCTCAGTTGTCTTTCTTAGTTGGCCAGGCGAAAATGTGTCTAGCCAGACCAAACGTGCGGTTGCTGTTGCCATGCAAATCACCATCGGTGATATCGGCGCTATTGCGGGGTGAATCTCACTGCAGCTCACGCGCTCTTGTGCTTAATGATGCTTCCTGTAGTGTGTTGGTTTATAGGCCTTCTCTCTCTGCTCATCACTTCCGCACACCACATGCGATCGCGATTGGGTACCTTGTTTTCTCCATCATCATTGTCACAGCCCTTGCAAACTATATGAAGAACGAGAATAAACGTCGTGCCCACCTTGTTAACGAAGGGAAGGAAGCAGAATTCTTTACACTTGAACAGCTCAAGGTGAAGGAACAGGGTTACAAATTGGGCGACCGAGACATTCATTATCGATACCTCATCTAACGACCCTTAAATGCCTACGCTGTTTCTTTCTGAGTTTAGCACTTGCTACTTATGTGTGAATACGTTTTGAATTACGACTATGTCTATGTCAGCGGTGCCTTTTCGACATATAGATCGCGCCTTGGGTGAAACTCTCGAGGTAACAATTCGAACGCAATTTCTAGGACGTTATCGTTCGGACGTCGGGTAGAAACCACACGTCAGGATTGGGAAGTCAAAGAGAGCAGCAACCCTCGAGAACAATCCAAGAATTGGTCCGCGAGCCAGAGACTGATCCACGCCGTTGCCCGATGGGTAGGTATTAAGTCATCACTAGAATACCAGTTGTACATAGGTCTGGAAATAGATGAGACGGTTATCTAAATCTCTGGCGCTCGATAACGGACTTCTGGCGCGAATCTCGCGACACTCGCCTGGTGAAACATGTTAGACTTGTCGATAGAATGTTTGGTAGCGCATACCAATAATACTCCATTACGTCGGCTTGCCCGAGCTTTCGCAGGAAATTCTCATCATGAGTAATGATAATGAGCTGGAAGTTCGAATGGCTCTTTCTCTCATTGATGATGCTGATCATAAAGGTCAGAAAGGGCTGCATGCACGAATTTCGTCGAGACGCACTCCACAAGACTAGCAGCCAACGCGTCAATGTTTTCCGTGTCCAACGCATTGGTTGGTTCATCCAAAGCAAGAATACCACAATTCTGACCAAATGAATCTGAAAGCGCGAGACGGATGATGATGGAAGCAAGCATCTTTTGGCCGGCAGAGCATCTGCCACGCATATCCATCTCTACTTGGTCCTTTGTCATAACCACCTATACACAGTTAGAGCGCGTCAGAGATAACAGATGAAACATACTCGATAGTTGTATGATCGTTTGGAAGCACCACCTTCAACATCAGAGCGAATCTTTATTCCGTCGATGTCTGGAATTTAGTTCAATTAATGTACTTGAATTCACAAGGGAAGACCCACCCGTTCCCTGATACGTTTTGTTCCAAAGGTGTTTCATCGTGTCATTGACTTCCTCCATCTTGAGACCATGATATTTCATAATCGCGCTATATGATATTTGATTCTAAAAGTGATCCATGAACTAATCTCAACTGACTTGTCCAATGCTTTGGCATATTTTTCCAAATCGCTGTTCGCCATATCTGACATCTACCATGCCAGTCAGTGTGTGTTTTTTCCCCACACTACGACAGTGCGAACTTGCCTTGACACGAATCAATTGTTCTGTGTACTTTTTATTGATGTTCTTGAATTCTTTGAGATCGGCATCCAAAGCTTTCAGCTGAGATTGATGTGAGCTGACTTCGCCCGCAATATGGGAGTACTACCGCATAATCAGATACCGATCGTCGTCAGAATACCACATTTCACTTACATTGGTCTGGAGTCTGTTCTCTTTCTCTTTAGCCTTGGGATACTTCTCTTCAAAGTTTCGTTTTGCTTTGGCCGCTTCATCCATGTCACAGGCGTCCATCTCTGCCTGTGCTTCGATTATTTCTTTGGCTAATTTTCGGACCCTAATATTGTCTCGATAGTTTGCAACGGAAGCTCCACTGGCGTTGATTTCCTTTTCGATTGCTGCAATTGATGCTCTGACTACTTCAATATCATCGGAAAGCCTCTTGATCTCAGCATCACTGTGTTCAATGTTCTGTGCACATTCAGACAATTGGCGGGCTCGTCGGTCCTTGACATAGCTTTTGTTGAGAGATGTAAGCCAATGAATGGCATGAAAAATAACGGAGCTCACCGTTCGACACCTTTGTTGATAAGAGCAAGCTTGTCAACACTAGAATTGAATTCCTGAGCAGCATGTTGGGCCTGTGAGATTTTGGCGTTCACGTCATTTTGCGACTTCCGTCGCTCTTCCTCGAGCGCGTCAATCGGTACACGAGCTTCCGAGATTTTAACATCAAGTTCCTACAATTACGTTATGAGAAGGAAGTTAGCAATCATGGCTGGGAGCGCACTTTTGTTCGGTTGGTGAATGTGGCGATTTCCTGCTGCATTTCTGCTATGCCTTTCTCAGCCTTTTCCTTCTCTTTCACTTCATTCATGAGGTCTTTCTCCTTCATTTCCATTTCGTGAATGCTGTTTTCAATGAGTCGAAGAGCCTCCTTCTGCCGTTCCCGCTCTGTAGTGATTTGTGATTTCTCGCGTTCGAGAGACCGCCTGAGCGAATGACATCAACCGTTGTAATGGACACAGAAGATTAATCTCACAATTCAGTTGTTACATCATCAAGGTCCCTTTGGACCTCATCAGCCGTTTTGACGGATCCAGAGGCTTGCAGTTCTGTCTCATAATTGGTAACGTCGTCCTTTGCTCGTGAGACTTCTCCGCGGAGTCTTGTGATAGTCTTGATGTGTTCCTTGAGGATACCAATCTCTTTGAGCTCTCGTTTGACCGTGTCCAGATTATCAATCGCCTATTTATGACGGTCATTGTTTTGATCAATGGAAGCAGGATAAATTCTACCTCTTCCGCTTCATGAGTAAGATCTGGGTACGAGTCTTCGAGCTCTTTGATTTCTTTTTCCAGTGCAGGTATCTCCTTGGATTTAAGCTGATGACGAGTAGCCTCGACAGGACGCAAGTTTTGCAGGCGTTCCAGTTCTCCTTCCCATTCCTTCATCTCGCTTTTGTTGTCGGCAATGGCCTTTGGGGATGCCTTCTTCATCATTTCTTGCATCTAAAGATGCTTGAGAAGCTGGTCCCCAGAAAAGACAAAAAGAAGATCTTTGAACTCACATATTTCTCAAATACAAGAAGCTCTTCGTCGTTCAGATGTCGGTTGCATGCTGTACATAGTTTCTGCTGCTTTCCAGTACGCAAAAGAGACTCGTATATGGCACTGCCTCCACTAAGATTCCCATCCAATCTGTAACTAGGTCGGGAGGATTCAGGAATTGAAGAAGATAGGGACGTACTGTTTCCGATGTCCAACTTCGTTAGCGGCAACCTTAATCGCTGCTTCCAGGGAATCGCCTTCAACCTCGTTTTTGAGCCGCCTTTCCAATGCTACCGAAAGGGGTATTAAAGTCGATCTGTTCAAGAAATGATCCGGGGCTTACCTTTGAGCTCATCCTTCTTCGTCTTAAGCTGAGCTTTCACGTTGTTGATTGTGGCTTCTGCCTTTGAAACGTTGTTATTAGCAGCGTTAGCAAGTCTCTCTAGCTCGTCGCATTTCTGTTCACGATCTCTATAATAAAACTGTAAGTGATCAGCTGTCATTGCAATGAGTCGCAACAGACCCTGTGAGGCGGTTGACCTCTGGCTCCAACCTATCAACCGTCACGTCTTTGCCTTTCGTGAGCTTGCGGATCTTGACATTCGCCAAATCAAGTCTAGAATTGGTGTCAGATATCTGTTGACATCCAATTCACAAAACATACGTATTGAGAACATCTGCATTCTTCGTCTTGATATCTTCTTTCGCCAAGTTCAGCTTTGCTCTGACATCTGATTGTAAACCCAGAGTTCTAAGCTCATTGTTCAGTAGCTCTCGCTGATCTTCGAGAGCTTTGGCTTTGCCAAGGACTTCGTTTAGCCGTGCATCATACTGAGCCGCACCCATGTCGGTTTTGTGCTTCGTCAAACGTGCTCTCTTCTCATCCATGTCACCTTGGAGGGTCTTTAATTGAGAGGGAATAGTGATTAGGTTCTCGAGTTTGCGTTCATCCCTTTTTATCATTCTTTGGCGTTCAACCTGAAACAAATGTGAGCGGGTATTGTCACGAAGACGACAAGACATACAATCTGCTCTCGAAGGTTGTCTTTCTCTATCTTGTGTTTGCTCAACTCATTATCCATTATCCTCTGTTTTTGAGAATACTCTTCAGTTTTAATTCGAAGATCGCTCTGGACGATTCGCGTGAGTTACGAACGAAAAGGAAAGGAGAAGAATTTACTTGGAGTTTCTCCAAGTCCATCCTATGCTTGTTCTTCATCTCATCGAGCCTTGACAGGAAGTCTACAACCTTTTCTCGTTCCAGAGGCGTCACATTGAACCCCTTGATGCCATGCTTCTCGGCAATTTCGTGTATGAGTTGTTCGCGTTCGGCCAATCTCTGATCCTGAGCCTAGATACCATTAGGAACTCGATTTTGTACTAAGAGATGGCCGTAAGAGGAAAGATGACCAACCTCTGCCTCTGCGACCAGTCCACCATGCTGAGCTACAAGGTCAGTATGCTGTTTTCGAACGTTAACCAGTTCTTCCTCAAGATCTTGTCTCCTGCTATCTTCCATACGCTTCCTCTGTTTCTGAGCATTGATGTGTTCATCGAAACGACGCAGGCGCAGTTCCAGCTCTTCATCGGACCCTTCGGAAGAGTTAGAGAGACGAAATCGGCAAAGCCAAGAAGGTACGAACCAACAATTTCTTGCAAATTGAGTTTAGCCTCATCTAAATCAGCCTGTAGGCGCACCTTCCTCCCATCCAGAGCTTCATATTTCATATATAATTCACGAAACTTTGTGGCATAATCATAGAACTTCTGGTTAGCTTCCACAATAGCTTCATACTCCTTCTTGGTCTGCTCATATTCCACTTGCTTTTCGGCAATTGTGGCATTTAACTGAGATATTCGCTCCTTTAGCTTGTCTGCATGAGCTTTCTCGCGCGCCAAACTTTGTAGTCGTTCATTCTCGGCCTTTAAATCAGCGACGCGATCTTTCCGAAGGCTTTTGATGTTTTCCAGAGCTTTCGTGTAACTTAAGAAAGCGAAATTGAGCTATCTCTTTATTGCGTGATTGGGCGCCAAACATACCGCGTCGCCTCAAATATATCGTCAAACTTCTTTTTCAGGGCAGATGGCTCTGCAAGCGGCCACCAAGAATCTTCTTGGTGACAAAAAATAACATTCTCGAGAACGGCCTTCGAAACTCCAAGTAATTGAGGTATTTCAGTGTCCATCTCAGCACATTTTGTAGATATGACGCCCCTCTGAATCATGATAAAATCGATACAATGTGAAACAGTCTAGAAACCACACCTTTCCACCCTTGTCTGCATTTCCATCTGCAAGAGCCAAGATGCTCTCAAGGGTCTTCATCGTAAAGCCAGAGGTCTTTTTCACTGTGACGCTCAAGTTTCTCACAGCAAGCATTCGTGTCCCATTAGCAGCATGGAAGCGCAATTTAACTTGTGCCTTAACCTCTTTCTCGTTTGCCATCTTCGGGTCGTGTACAAAAGCACCTCCACGGGTGTTTGGGGGTTGGTCGCCCGTGGTTGCGTATTTCAAGCATTCGATAATCGTAGTCTTCCCACTTCCATTGTGCCCAACAATGACGGTTACTGGTGAGAAGAACTCGATAACAGATATCTGTTTGTCATCAAAAGAGCGAATGCCTCGTATCGCAAGTTTGTTAAGAGAAGCCATGAGAGGATAGACGACGGTGCCGCCACGACTCTCCAAGTTACACTTCGACGCGAGAGGTCACATCAGCGTCACAGT
Organism: Termitomyces titanicus; assembly: GCA_017657335.1. Taxonomy (NCBI): domain Eukaryota; kingdom Fungi; phylum Basidiomycota; class Agaricomycetes; order Agaricales; family Lyophyllaceae; genus Termitomyces; species Termitomyces titanicus. Next base: position 22,940 of record JAGGAX010016750.1, on the reverse strand, counting down.
AATTACATAGTATTTGCGGATATTTGCCGACAGTCATTTCTCACCGGTTTTTGGACGCTAAACCCGGACCAATGTTCGTCCTCGCCCGCGCCGTCGTCAACCGTGTACCGAGGGCAACTACTTCTCGGATTGCTGCTCGCTCCTTTGCAGAAGTTGTTCAGGTGCCATCTGGGACCTCATCACCGTCGCAACGCCGACCACAGAAACTCTCCTATATTCTCAAAAAGAAAGTCCCGGTGAGAGAAGATCATGGCCTCTGGGGCTTTTTTAGGAGAAAGGAGAAAGCCGATGAATCAGAGGGAGAAGCTAAATACGAAGTCATTGAAGACCCTCGAAGCAGTCAGCTGCAAACTGGTGAGTCTGCAAACCCCATTGACCAGCTACATGGAGGCTATGATCATCTAGGAAGGTCATGGAAAGCATCGGAACTCAGATTGAAAAGTTTCAAGGATCTTCATACGCTTTGGTACATCTTGTTGCGTGAACGTAACCTACTGGCTACGCAGAAGGAGGAGGCGAGGCGAATAGGAATCTCGGATCGCCCCATGCAAGTCAATAAAACGAGGGTACACCATGTAAGTTTCTATTTTGTATCTTTATGCTCTCAAACTCAACTTCATAGACCCGAAAATCGATGGCGCGAATCAAGGCCGTCTTGAACGAGCGACGATTGGCGTACGAGGGTGCCATCAAAATTGCGGAAGGAGAGCGTGAGGAGAAAATCGACCAGGAAGTACTGAACTCTATGAAAGGAGCTTGGGAGCACAAAGTCCACCATATGAAAAAGAGGCGGGCGTATCTGGCTCGCAGACGTGAATTGCGACTTGCAAGGCAGGCTGCGAGAGAGGCGGCTGCGAAAGTGGCACCCGAAGAACCTCAAAGCGCCCCAAAAGCACCACTACAACGAGTGGCTGGATTACTCGTCAGTTCATAATGTCGATGACTTGACAAGGAGGCGCCGGATCCCTTCGATTAGAGAAAAGTCCATAATAACTGCATAATATGATATTCGTTTCTCGTGTTGGCTATATTCTTCTATGGCTGAGTGGGACACACTTTCCAAGCTTTCTCCCATGCAAGCATTTCATCCGAAACCCAACAGTCCTTGACCGCCGCGTTTTCGTACATCTCAATTTGACGTGCGCCTTTTCTAAGGACATGCTCGATAGCACTAACGTTACGAGGAGATATGCTTAACGCATTAGTGCGGAAAGTGTATCGCACAAAGAGTAAGAATTTTGGTCGGGTGATTTCTGGCTTTGAGTGGACCATCCGAAGAGCCCTGGAGTCAACTAAATCAACACATCAATTGGAAATTCAGATAAAGACCTCCAACCGTCTATAGAGCGCCAGAACCTCCTTCTGAAGTCCCGACTTGCGGGCCGACATCATGGTGGGCAGGATTAGAGGTGCTATTTTGGCCTGAAGTTGAAGCCAAACATACACCCTCGGCAAATTGAGGTTTGGTCGACCCCACCGGCGCTGCCCCTCTGTCGCCGTCATGTTCCCTACTATACCTATATTTTCTGTCGTATCTCAGCCATTCAAGCGTTCTCAACTTGGTCTCTTTCAAGGAAAGACCAAGCAATACGGAAATAATGTCCCTTTCTCGAAACACAAAACGCGACGTACTTGGTTGCCTAACGTTCAGCGCAAACGGTTGCCTTCCGAGGCACTGGGAAAGGATGTGCGGGTAAAGGTTACAACGCGTGCTTTGAGAACCATTAAAAAGGTTCGTCGTGTATTTCAATGCTCGCACAGAGGTTAAAGTGAAACATACTTCAGCACGATGGCCTCGACAACTATGTGGAGAAGTCTAGCGCCAAAATTCTTGGGCATGAAGGATTGCGAATAAGGCTTCAAATACGAGGTCATATTGAAAAACAAAAATCTAAAAAAGGATCCACCGGTACTACTACGGCACACCGACCACCAACTTTGGCCGACGCACGCCAGGCGAGAGAGCAAGCGAAGAAGGCACTGGGTCTTGATTTCTTACCGAAGTACGTTCAACTCATCTTGCTTGAACACATAACCCCAACAAATAACGTGTCCCCGGTAGTGCTCAACGGACGATTGCTTTCCTGAAGCAACAAATAAAAAATGATCCTCTACTTCGACCGATCCCTGACATCCGTTCTCTGAAGTTATAATACTTAGTGATTCGTAATTGTTTTCCTTGATCCAATAATACCTTTCCAGACATATCCTACCGGTTTTCGCGTGTTTCGTCACCTGGCATATAATCTTGGAGCTGATCGATGATCCTTTATACTGCTAACCCGTCTTTTTCAACATAGTCAGCCGTTATGGTTGTTTCGAGGTCCTGACCTGTTTGAGAACTCGGGCAACAATCGACATAGAAGACCCCAGGAGACATGAAACAAAACTGACAGATTCCTTGGCACTCGCCAGCACATTCAGCCGCATTCATATATAAAAAGAACCCTGGTCCAAGGTTGAATATCGTTCGCCTTCCTCGCTTCTCAGACATGGTCGTTCACTTCATTGTTGATGACCAAAGTTCGGAAATCAATTATCTATGTCCAGTAACGAAGGAGACTGTGTCGGGGACCTACTTTAACACGACTTGGACCACCATAGCCAGCGATCAATGCAAGGATGGATGGTTCCAGTACACTTTCGACGGTACGGTTGACAATCGTGCCACCAACAACTATAGCTGACACGCCTTCTCAAGGTACTGGGGTGGAGACCGTGACTTTCAGCTCATCCTTGCAAAATCACTCATCAAAGATCGATGATTCGCCATGGGTCATTCAGTATAATCGAGGGTCCTTCCAATCACCGCCAGTGGATGATGGGCGGCACACCCTAGTCTATGCTTCGGGTGATCTAGATACGCCCATCTTCGATTACCTTGTTGTGGAGGCTGGTCCCTCGACACCTCTGCAAAACCGCACTATCATTGTCGACGATACCGACCCCGGTCTTACATACGGTGGTAGCTGGTCAACACAGATCGCGTCTCCGACTGCTAGCGACTTCTCCACTGCTTCATTTCGTAATACAACACACTGGAGTAGGAATGCAGGAGACACTTTTCAGTTCAATTTTACAGGTCAGAATGCGATTCAACCAGGTATCCAATGTACTCATGTAACGAATAGGTAGCTCGGTCGCAATCTTTGGAACCTTTTCCAACATTTCTGTCAGACACAATTTCTCAGCGACGTATAGTGTAGATGGAGTATCGACGGTGGCGTCAATTCCAAACGGAACTTTGGATGGATTGCCCATGACTCTCCTGTTTTCGTCACCAACCATGTCAGCAGGCAATCACACTCTTTCTGTCCAAATAACACAGATATCCCCTCCTCTCGCCATTGGCTTCGACTTTTTGACATACAATGCCTCTTTTGAAAGTCTTGAGATGATGCCAGGATATATAGCGCCGCCCTCATCCCACGGTCACAACAAACATCACGCTGGTGCTATTGCAGGCGGAGTAACTGGAGGGATTGCATTTACCCTTGCCGTGATAATCATCATCATCACCTTACGACGAAAAAACTGCCGGGCTGGACGACCAAGTGCCATGAGGCAGACGTGGTCAGGTATCTCCATGCATAAATACGTTAACTTCTGATAACTGTCCGAGCTTCCTCCATTGACTGCACCCCAAGGTTGTGCTGTATTATTGAACGAAAATTGCAATATATTCCCTTGTTTTGGTTTTCGAATAAATCCTTTGTATTATATGATTGAATGCCCGACGTCGTCGACGGTCGCGTTGACATTGATGATCCACGCGTTTTTCGAAACTCGCTTCACCGTCACGTGTTCTTTCTGAAAAGTCATATGTCCCGGTCACATTGTACCGTTTACAACTTCAAAAACGGTTTCTCGTTGCTCCCCTGGTTCGCTGGGAAATCTGTTGATTCGGTACCCGGATGTTGCGTCACGCGAGGTGCAAAAACGTCGATATGATTTCTGGCTGTGTCAATCCCAGACTTCATTCGTCCATCAAATGCCGACGGCGCAACTTCGCGACCTCTCTGGAAAACACGCCCCCTGTAACAGACCCCACGGAATATTGCAAGGATCTCGTCCGAAAACACGACTATGAGGGATTTCTAATATCCCATTTCTATCCGGAGGCTGCCAAAGGTGGGTATTTCGCGCTTAAGGCATTCTCTGTGCGTCCTGTCATGTTCGGCTCAAACGGAATGGATTGAACAAACGGTGATTTGGTCAGGTTGAGCTTGCGATGGTACAAGAGCATGTATCGAATCAAACAATAGGAAAAATGAGGATGCAGTTTTGGAGAGACGCCGTGAAAGGTATTCACGAAGTATGGCGTCTGGATTTCAAAACATACCGTCGATTTTACAATTGAATACAGGGAAAACCCCCTCGGCACCCCATAGCGCTCGCTTTGCACCAAGCAACACAGCAAACCAATCTTCCTGCATACCATCTGAAACGAATAGTAGACGCCAGAGTACGTCTCACGTCGATTCACGAGTTATGACTTTGCTTATACTCTGCTTGCTCATACTCTAACTCAGGACACCGAATTAAGCACTCCAACACACATGACAACGGAATCTTTAACAGCCCACGCAGAGTCAACCTCAAGCCCGTTACTCTACCTCTTACTTTCCCTGTTATCCCTTCCGTCATCCGCACTTTCACATGCCGCATCTCACCTCGGCACAGCGCAAACGTTCGCCACTCTGCTTCGAGCACTACCATACCATGCAAAACAGGGCCATGTGATCATACCCGCTGAAATCACCGCCAAACATGGTGTTAGACAAGAGGACGTCCTCCGATATGGACCAGGAGCTGAGGGCATATCGGATGCAGTGTTTGAATTTGCGACTGTCGCGAATGATCACCTCATCACTGCCCGTGAGATGCTGAAAGAAGAAGGGATGGGAGGCAAAGTGCCGACAGGGGCAGTGCCAATATTCCTGGCCGGAGTGAGTGTTCCGTTCGGTCTCGGACGATCGCTGTTAATATCAGACCAGGTTCCAGTGACGAACTATCTAGCACGCCTTGAAAAGACTAATTTTGACGCATTTGCGCCTCACCTGCAAACGAGGGATTGGAAATTACCTTGGCAGATATGGAGGGGTTACTACAAAAGAGAATTTTGAACAAAAATAGAACTGATTTGCCTGACCTCATGAGACCTAATAAGGGAATTTGATTAACTTAAACAATCAGTCGCCGTCCGAATTCAATCTGCCTGGCCGACGAGTGGGCACTCGTGCATAAGGACTCTATTCTCCACCATCATCATCGGTATCATTGTGTTCAGTGCCCAGCGGCTCTCACGTTTCCCCTTTCCCCGCCTTCTCCTCTCTTCTCCCCCAACCCCCTCGCCTCTTCGGCTCGATTCAGCCGCTCGGCACCATGGAACGTCTCTGCGGTGAGCGCGATGTCCTATCTCGCCGTTGCATGGTTCTCAACTTCTCTCATTAGATGAAGTAATCCAGATCATCTTCTACGACCTCCTGGATCCAGGCCCCTTGTCGCATGTCAACAAGCGATTCTATCGTTTCTCCCAAGACCCTTACGTCAGAGCACATTATTTCCTCACTCGTTACGGTCCTGCCGAAGCAATGTTCCATGCACTTGGCAGAGGCAAGGTTCTCGATGAGCGGGTCCTTGATGTCAGCTCTCTTGGTTTCTCAATATCAATAACTCACAACTGAACACCACTTCTGCTATTATTGTCTACCCCAGATTCTTATAACCAGTGGAACCCATCTCTCTCGATATCTCGTCCAAGTGTCAATGCACCATTACTTCCACACTGCATCCCATTTCATAAAAACACCCTGGGTTCGCACCGTGTCTTTGGGTGTCTATCTACATTTCTTGAGGCTAGCTGAAAAGATGTATGGGAATATTCCTCGGGCCAAGGTAAGTTTCACACCGTTTGCTAACCGCAAGTTTAACTTTTGATTTAGAACGAGGATGACGGATATCTCTTTAATACCTTTCTCAAACAGAGCAGGTGGCCATCCTCACTCAAGACTGTGAATTGGGACACTATTCGAGAAATACTAGAGAAATACAATGTTTGTCTGCGGCATACAGCTTGTAATACTCGATTTGAGCTCATTTCCCGTTCTCTGAAACAGTTCATTCCCTTCTCTACTAGAGTACATTACTTCTTGTCCAATCACACTATTTATTTACTTACCTTCTGTCAGGACCCTCTCATGGCACAGTTTCCGCTCGCCTTGGCTATTGAACCACGGCTTCTCCCTTATGCTGTAAAGAATGGATTTTACATGGACAGAAAGGTAAGGATGATTCACAATTCAATGTCTTTTGGTGAACGGTCAAATCGATCCTTGTCTAGTATCGTGATTTCGTTTTCCGCAAGATGTTCGAACGTACAGCATCAGCAAATGACGCAGCGTCAGAGGAGATTATCCATAATGTGCGAGAGCTTTGTAGACTTGATCGCACGTCAGTAAACCAGGTCATCATCCTTCGACACCAGCCCTGACACAAGTTTAGCATGTTTGTGAGCAGGACTGTAGCAGCGGAAGTGTGTATGGAAGCCAAGGCCAATGTTGCCGGCTATCACGCCTTGAAAGTCTTAGACAAATCTGGGGACCTTCGTTTTGAACTCGCGTAAGTTGGCTCTAGCCTGGCTTTCTTCTTGTCTAATCTCAAGCAATTTAACATAGTGATCTGGCTGAGGATTTGATCAAGGTAATTTCAATATCCGAAAAGATTACGTCGCCCATCTAATGGACGACTTTTTCTAGACCTTTGCGAATACACGGTCAATATGTTTATCAACGTCGACTGAACCTCTCCGCCTCCTGTATTCCGATTATCCATCGTCTGATCACAATGTTCGCGTCGTTATGCTGGTTATCTTCTTTAACGCCATCGAAACTCCAAATACCTGCTCTACTGCAACCATTCACACAAAACTCGAGGCCCTCAATCTGACACCAATAACAAGAACGGATGTGTTCAACATCCTGCTGAATCCCTTCATCAGTCATCCACAGCTTGTCATCGACTACGCGAAGTCGGAACTGGGACATCTAGAGGAGGAAAGGAATGGAATGTTGACGCAAGAAGTAAGGAAACTTGTCGAGGATGTTGTCACGCTATGTCTGGAGGTACCTTGCAAAGTACATCTCTTTATTCGTCTTGGTCTGTCGAGATGCTCATGATACTTCTCAGGGCAAACTACTTAAATACCTCGAATCGTGCTACGATTTCGTCAAAGACCTAGTAAAGGACGCCGTTCTCAAGTACCATATCACGGTTGAAGATCTACCTCACTCCGACGATTTTGTTGCCAAATTGAGTCGGGATCATACCATGGTCGACATTCTGCGTGGTAGCAAGGACGTTGAACCAGTGTCTAGTCATGTAACGAACGACGCAAAGCATTGCGTACAGTTTGTGGAGCCTTCGGGCGAAGGAGACTTGCAGGACATGGATGTAGATCACGGCGAAGATCCTACGAATCTGGTATGTGTCTTTCGATCTGTTTGAAGATCTACCTCAGTTCCTCTCGTGTAATTTTCTGATTATCCTGACATACAGGGAGATATATCTCAAGAAACCTTGACCGCCATGATACGACAGGACGAAGTCATGCCAGTCATGCGGTCGAGACGCAGAGTGCCGTACCATAGCATCACGTCAATGGAAATCGCACGCAAACTATCGTATCCATCAGGTTTGCCTCGGTCAATGTTCTGCTTCGATCCAATCTTGACAAAAATGTCGCCCTAGATACTTTACCCGTTGGTCATTGGATCAAACAAACATTCGGCCCTCGCAGTCGTCTCACTGCGATATACATGACACATGCAGTCGTGAACAACAGCAATAACGTCAGTGACTTTATTAATCCAGCATCCGATGCTGATATAACCACAGATCTTGGATAACTTCCTTTGGGGCTTTGGCCGTACTTATCCGCAGCATCCCGAACGTGTACCAGTGACCCTCAAACACTTCAAAATGCTCGCACGGCTTGGAAAAATACCAGTGAGCTTTTGTTCGTCTCAACTACGTTGAGCCATTAAGTTGACACCTCCTACCAGAATCATCGCCTGTATGCTGAGATCATCAAAGGCTGCGAGTTTTACTCCGATGAAGATGATTATATTCAAAACGAAGATGCGGTAGCCATCACTACACCGGTCAAAATCGAGGCCTCGTCTGCAGTGCTACCCCCTTCCTCTGGCAGGAATATAAGACAAGAGACACCTTCGTCATCTTCAACAGACGTCAATGGACGGAAGCGGCCACGGCGGACAGTGACCACTGTCAAGTCCTACGCCATATTCGATTCTGATGATGAGAGTATTTCCGATGATGATAAGATTAAGAAACCGAGAATTCAGGAAAGTAGTCTTCAGAAATGGATTTTCCACTTGGGGGAACTTTTGAAGGAGGAGCAACGGAAGGTAAGTCTGTGTACGGGCTAAAAACTTCGAAACTCATACCGGGTTTCTAGCACAAAGAACAGAGGAGAAAGTACAACGCACTCTCTGAGCCTGGCACCAAGCCTCGTGTGTATAAGGTGTGTAGCTATTCTCGTATGCATGTCTTCGCAACTGAAAATGTGTTCAGAGCGAATTCTACAAATCTCTCGCGTTGAACCTTCGGGAACTTCGGTTGAAGGAAGAGGCAAAGCGAATGGCACACAGCAACCCTCAGAATGATGACACCGATGAAGACGATGATGAATATCTTCAGATAAGAACAAAGAGACGAAAAACTACTCGAAACTTATGACTTTGATAAATGCATTGACCTTCATGACTTTAGCGTGCGTATTCATATATCCGCGCATGTCTCAGACGTTTTTTTTTATATGTACTCACGTCAACGTAATACCTATCCTAAGATTTTCAATACTTACGGACACTAAAGCATACTTACTAGCAATCTAATCATCATAGACGTTGATGTCTATTCTCGAATTTTAAATCATATTTTACCCAAGGTTGCAAGAGTATATTCTCTACACTTGTCCAGTGTCTAACAGCCTCCATGTACGTGCGAACAAGAGGCCTCAAAAGGAACAACAGCGTAGTCGTTGAAGTTGTTAGATGAGGTATCGATAATGAATGTCTCGGTCGCCCAATTTGTAACCCTGTTCCTTCACCTTCAGCTGTCCACGCGTATAGAACTCTGCTTCCTTCCCTTCGTTGACAACTCGGTCACGACGCTTGTTCTCATTCTTCATATAGATTGCGAGAGATGTGGCGATGATGATGGAGAAAGCGAGGTACCCAGTCGCGATTGCATGCGGTATGCGGAAGTGATTACCAGAGAGAGAAGGTCTATATATCAACACACTGCAGGAAGCATCATTTAGCATAAGAGCACGTTAGTTGCTATGAGACTCGCCCAGCGACAGCGCCGATATCACCAATGGCAATTTGCACCGCAACCGCAACCGCACGTTTGGTCTGGCTAGATACATTTTCGCCTGGCCAGCTGAGAAAGACAACTGAGCGAGTCACATAATACTCAAAGGAGAGACAAACCTGGTCATGAGCGCATTTCCGGTGTATATGCCGGCAGTGGTCAGATGCACACCGACATACTGGGCACCGGCTGTGGAGTGCCGTCAGTTTTGGGATGGATGGATCCCTAAGCCATCATCAAAGAGACACTCACGAGTGTCCATCGTAATCAGAATGATGTAGCCTGATAATGAAGTCAGATACTTGTGGCTGAAATATCAATGGAGTTACTACCAATGATAGCGATGACGGTAGCCCCAACAATGAAGGGGGCGCGAAGGTCCAGACGGGAAGAAATCCAAACAGTCAACCCAATCGCGAGAGTTGCAAGTGTGTAAGGTGGTACGGTGAGCCTATACAGGGACGATGGTAAACAATAAAACATTGTACAAAGGGGCCTTGACTCGCAATTGGGCTTGCCAGCTGGCATAGCCAAGGTCAGCGATGATTGTAGGCTATATGAACGGTAAGCTTGTACTTCCTCCCATCATCGGGTCAAATATACCAAGAATAAGCTCAGAGAGTAAAGAGCAAATGCAATACCGTGATGCAGAAAAGCGTAACCCCATACAATAGGATCTTTGAAAGCCTGAAGGACATAGAACCATTGGAATTCCTCTTTTTGCCCCGCATCTGAGTCGGAATTAAGACGAGCGAGGAGTCTTTGACGCTCTGGCTCTGTCAACTATTCCAAGAAGGTCATCGTAAGTTTACTCCGTCGGCAATGATAAGTCAGCAACGTACAAATCTCGTCGAATGTGACCAGGTTGGTACAATGACATAGGCAATAAGCGACACTGCAACAGTTATGACACCTTCGAGGATAAAGATCCTGCAAGTATTTCCAACATTTACACAACAAGTTCACGCATATCACATACCATTCCCACCCCCTCCGTCCCCCTACTCCTTCCATTTTCCCAATGACATAAGCAAGGACGCCTGGAAATGGAAAATTAGCTTCTGCGCGCGGTATAGAAAAAGGCTTATCGCTGACCTCCAAATGCACCTGCCAAGGCAGCTCCTCCGACGTAGATAGCGACTCTCCAGCTACGTTCATTCCTATGGCATGAACTAAGTATACGAGGCAACTTACTTAAGATCAGACATGCCTACGATAGTAGACAGAGAAGACATAGATGGTCCCAGGAAACAGCCCAGCTTCGGACAATCCAAGCACTGATATTATTAGTTAACAGAATTCAAACACGAACTTGGTGTTGGGGTTACTGAAGCGGACACCGAAGAGCCCAGCTTTATTCTTAACCAAACCTTGTGCAATGCTTGTGATACCCCAGACGAGTGTGAGGGTGGGCAACCAGATTTGAGGGTTTAACCGCTTCAAGCTTGAGAATAGATGAAAAATCGAAGTATACAAGGACCTAGGCATGACCTACACAATCTACAGTAGAATTAGATGTATTTGGACATCCAGATGCAGTACATACGTTGGCGGGAATTTCCGAACTGACATATGCAATAAAGTAGAGCGCGAGAGCGATATTGTAATCGGGCCCTGAAATTTTGAGGTCCTGGGTACAATTGGCATTAGATGTTTCTGCAAAGGTAATTGTGAAATTGCCTGTATACCGTTACTAGCCCGTCAATCCTGATGAAATAAGTAGATGAGTGAAAAATCGTCAAAAAAATGGTCACCCACTTAGCGTTACCGATGTTTGACCTATTGAACATCGATGAATCTCGTCATATATTGATGCATTTGGTGGAGAACATACCGGTCGAGGAAGCTCAAGAGGTATAAAGTGATCAAGATAGGAACCAAACTAGCCTTCTTGTTAGCCCGAAAGATACTACAATCGAACACGTTACTAACTGGAGATCAACCTTTCTTACAAGTTTAATGTCTTCTGGAGTTTCGACGCACTTCTTGCTCGGAAGATATTCAGAATTGTCTAGGTGTTTTTCGGCTAAAGTGTCTGCAGCCATTGATCGGGAAGGGAGATGTACTAGCAGAAAGCTCTCCACAAGAGGTAGCTGAATACCCATGAAGAGAGTTGATCCAGAAATAGAACGTATACCAATGTACGATTGCGCATGTACATGATTGACCTATATATAGAGCCTGAGTGACGGATGATTAATGATTGTTTAAGTATCAGCACGCGCGCGACGCGCCGACGTCGAGTTATTTTGAGTACTGAGAGTACTCGCGTGGTAGTAGTCGTTTGTTGCTGGGCGGCCAAGAGAATTACATTCCGAGTCCTATGGTCAAGGACAAAAGTGGGGTAATTATGTGGGAATTTATAATGTTGACTGTGAGATCGATCAGGGACTCGTGCACGTGGGTGATCACGCGATCACGGACAGCTCCATCGAAGCGGTAACCATTTCGCATCGCACAAACGACCAACCATGGAGGCTCTGTTCTTCAACGTATGGATTAGCTACTCTTCAATCGCCCAATACAACTCATATATTAGACCGTAGGCGAACACAGGCTTTCTTGAGGGAATTGTGAGAGGCTACAAGGCTGGCATTTTAACCCAATCCCAATATGCCAACCTTGCGCAATGCGAAACATTGGAAGGTACGCGTCAAATCACGATAACTCTTCAATCGTCTCCCAGAACATCTTTTCCAGATTTCCGGACTCAACTCTCTGCCACGGATTACGGCAATTTTCTTGCTAACGAGCCGCTTCCTATCTCAACTTCCACCATAGCAGACAAAGCTACTGAGGTTCTAGTCGAGCAATTCAGATACCTTCGAACCAATGCAGTGGAGCCCCTTCGCAAATTTATGGACTATATCACGTCAGTTCAGGTCGTTTTCTTACCCTCCGTGCTCATTGCCAACCAATCTAGTTATGGTTATATGATCGACAATGTCATCCTGCTCATTACCGGAACACTTCACGAGCGTGATACTCACGAGCTAGTGAAACGCTGTCATCCTCTGGGTGTGTTCGACTCAATGCCAGTGTTATGTGTTGCTACAAACGTCGAAGAGTTGTATCAGAGTGTACTTATTGAAACACCAATTGGTACGGCTCCTGAAATAACAGCGTTGTAGTATTGACTCTCCCCTCCAGCTCCCTACTTCCGCGAATGCCTAACCGCATCCGACCTCGATGACCTCAACATTGAAATCATCCGGAATACGTTGTACAAAGCCTACCTTGAGGATTTCTACAACTTCGTCACCATCCTGGGTTCCCCGACATCCGATGTCATGCACCGCATCCTCGCATTCGAAGCCGATCGGCGGACAATTAACATTACCATAAACTCTTTTGGTACTGAGCTGTCGAAAGAGTCACGCGCGAAGCTCTTCCCTGCCATCGGCCGTCTTTTCCCAGAAGGCAACAACCAGCTCGCAAAGGCGGACGACATCGACCAAGTCCGGCAAATATGCGAGAACGTGTCCGAGTACCGGTACTTCTTCTCCGAAGCACCTACAGGGGCCAGCTCAAGTGGGGATGACTTTGGGGCCATGGCTGCGCGTCTCGAAGACCGTTTCTTCTCGACAGAAGTGGAATTGAACAAGCAGGCTTTCTTGCAACAGTTCCAGTACGGTGTTTTCTACAGCTACATGAAGTTGAAGGAGCAAGAGATAAGAAATTTGACCTGGATTGCAGAGTGTATTGCGCAAGATGCGAAGGACAGGATCCAGGACTTCATACCCATTTTCTAAATGTACCGATTCCCATCTGAACTTAACTGCACTCTCTCTAATACTGAACATGTGTCAAATGCATTATTACTGAGGAATTTTACCTCTCTGTACAAGAACCACTCAATCCTAGGCATTCCTAGCATTTTTCACCAGCAAGAAGGGTGAATCTTGATCGATGGATCATGATCTTCTAGAGGCATGGCCATCACAAGTCTCAATTCAACAAAACATGTATTGCGAGGTGATTGATTGATACAATAAACACACAAGAGCCATTGCCGTTAGAGGTTATATAGAAAATATGTCCCTTCGAGAGACCGCGCAGTAACCCGGCCTAAACAACCACCTGCACGATACATCAGTCTAAGGAGATGTCGATAAGTAAAAGATTAACATACCGGCCAGCCGGAAGAGAAATCGAGGCGATTGATGCCGAGCTAGTCGAGAGTCAGAATCAAGTCGCCTACGAATGAGTTCACAAAGACTTACGAAGCTTCCAGACGAAGTATAATAATCTAGCAGCCCAGATTGTTAGCTAGATATATGAGATAAAGATTGCGACGTACGGTAAACGAGGATCGGGCCATCCACGTCAGTCATGATATCTTGTCCACCCGGCCCAACAATCTACAACATCGAAGAAATCAGCAGGAGCTTTAAGAATCGATTTTCTCATACGTTGTCATGGGTTCCTAGGACGAGGGTTCCGCCACCGTTCAGAAGGGATACACCGGCTTGATCAACATAACCACCAGTCGGGCTTTTGTTGGAATATTTGTGTTAAAAATATGGGTTTTCAAGATGTCTTGAACTCTGACCTTGTGGATCTCCCAACCCTGATGTTATAGGTGCTAGACGTGCCCTGGCAGCAATTATCCCAAGATGAGAACAAGTAATAAAAATTGCCGAATTTGTAGATATTGCTGGCTTCAATGGCACCATTGTTGGCCGTGCGCTGTGCTAGTGAGGTGACGGCCGAGCTTGTTGGTTTCCCGGTCGAAGAACTCAAGCTAGGGATGTGTTAGCTGACAAAGGACAGGGATTGAATAGGCAACCAAAATGACAAACATTTCGAGCTTAATGCCGGTCCAGAAACTACCGAGAGAGAGGTACCAGTTGCTACCCTCTGCGATTCAATCATTGAATTGTTCTGCTTGTGGTAAAATAGGACAAAGACTCACCGATGAAAAGACTGAGGTGTAGGTGATCAGTAATACCAATCAAAATCTGACGGTCTTCAACTCACTTGGGATCAATAGCCTGTATGGCACATTAGTGAACCGAAGACAAAGGGGAGAGACGAAAAAGTCACGTTGTAGTTATTGGAAGAAGAAGTCGAGGTAACGAGGCCCTCATGTACAAAGCTGCCTGCTAAGCTTAGGCATTGTTTGGACTTGTACAAGAATACAAAACTTACCAGGCAGTCCGGTGGACGATTTGGCAAAGAAAATGGCAGACTAAGGCAGCAAAAATAAATCAGGCACAGGCCATCAGCAAAAATTCATGCTACCTAACGTTCTGTGAACCAAAGGTCGAGGCTGCATAATAGAGCTTTTCCAGGTCTCAAAGTTAGTCTTAGGTGGCAACAGGAATGTCGCAGATTCTTACGTAGAATTCCCCGTTGAGGTAGGTGCAATCAGGTGCCCAAAGGGCTCTAGACCACAGCGACTTCATACTCTTGGCTGGCATAGACTTTGAAATGCGTAATTTACCCATTAGATGTTCCGGTATATGGATCAGTCCAGCTTGCACCGTTGGGCCAAACTACACCTATGAACGTCCAGGCGGTGCGATCCGGCGACGTTCGAATCTCAATGCCTACACCAGTAGCTAAAACGATGTTTGAGTCAACCCACCATCCATGAGCGAACAGAGCGCACAAAAGACGAAGTATGTTCCAGAATTATCTTTGCACATAGTTGGATCATGGACGGCAGTGTCACCAGTTACGACGCCGGGCCCAACGACAGCGCCAACGAAGATAGCGAACAGCAGAGGTGTGAAAAAGGCAAGTAGATTCATCTTAGATGCTGGTTCGGCGACCAAGATACCATCGGCATTTATAGAGTATCGGATTGCGTTTCCTTGAAACAACCGAAAATGTCCCATGGGTGGTCACATAGTACTGTTCAGACGGCAGTGCGTTGTCTGAGTCAATTCGGTGTAAACCGTGAGAGATCACGCAGTCGAGGACTAAGGACGGACCGCCAGTTCTCCGAGATCGTGTGGGGTAAGACCACGCGACGATACATTCAGGCAGCAATGAGGACGCACAGGGTACATACTCTGTCTCCTATTTGTTTAAATAGATACATCAAAGTCAGGATTTAATGCACGGGTTCAAGGTGTCCAAAAACACCTAGGTCTGGTAAAAAAAATCGTGTGAAGAGGAGCCAAGTTATGTACATGATATCATTCCTCTGGAAACTTGAATATATAGAGACACGTGATGGGCGCAGGATGAGAGTCCATAGCCTGATAGGCAGTTTCGATGAAACACCTAGTACAAAATACAAATCTTCGAGAACATGAGCCGCAGATGAATTCAAGGAATCTATGCTTGCACAAAGTGCAGCACGTCTTCCCTGATTGAGAGGACATGGGAAGAGGGTTGAGGTAGCTCGAATGAGGCCGAGTTCAGCCGTTCCGACAACTGACGTCTTCTCCAAATTGGCTGTGGCTCAGATGCTTTTCGGACACTCAGGAGTCCTGGCCGCCCTAGGTTCATTATACTGTGCATCATAATAATTGACAATGAATAGGCATATGCACAAACATTCAAAATACCGGCGCATCTCTTAGGAACAGCCTCGTCTCTTCCTTCTTCACCCAACGAGCAACAGCATTGGCAGCCCCGATAGCGGCAGCCTTCGGCAACATCGGAGACAACGCAATGTAGAGCTCAAAAGGTTGAGTTATCTAGATTTCCGGCGACCAGATCAGAGGAAGAACAAGGAAGCTTGAATTTGGAACAAACCCAACCCATGACACTCTCCTTCTCAGTTCGAATGTATTGAAGTTTGAGACTTCCCTCCTGACCTGACTTGGCGTGAATCGCGTCATGTAGGGTTTGATACAGGGTGATCAACCTGAATAGGAGTCAAACGACAATTTCACAAGTTTCTCTCTGACATCTTACCTCCGATGATCCTCAACAGAGTCATAAGGGTCCTCGAATGTGGGTATCGTGATTTGCACTTGAGAGTGGGACTTATAGACAAAATGACGAAGTCCAGGTATGCCCAAATCTCCAACGGAATACTCTGTCTGTCTAGACGAGCATGCATGAAGTATGGCATTCAGAGTACCATCTTTCTCTAGCCGCTGTGCAGTTCGTGAGCAAATCAATATATAGCATCTAAAATCATGCAGGACAAACAGTGGTCACAGTTTCACACCACCCTCGAATGGATTCAACGTCACCACCATTTATACAAACCAGGGCGAGATGCGGTTGCGTTGGAGTCGCATACAACGGAACCACATTTTCTTGCGTTGGAGTAGGTTCTGAGTCAGCGTCTCCAGGCTTCAGCCTGGATGGGGATGAGGTGACTTCGTGATCTCGGCGTAAAAAGGATATGTAGGCATTGACGAAACTTGATGGATTGTATTTTGGTAGACAGATCGGTATCCACGATGAGGAGGCAGGAGAGTTCAGTATTGAGGGTGAGTGAATTGTATTGAGGATGACGTGAATGTCTGAAGGAACTCATTTACTGAAAATTCCCGCTTTGAAGTAGTTCCTTACCAGCAGCATGTATCAAGTGTTTTTTTGGGCGGATGAGAGTAATGACTTTTTCTTCTGCCACGAGTATGATGTATAGAACGTCCTTCAATTTGGAAGGAGGTAACAATGCTTCACCCGCTCGTCTCCTCAGATTCGAGTCCAGTTTGAGACATTGAAGTGATGATGTATTCATGGAGAGGTCGAGCTCGAGCCGAGTCAGTAAGGACGAGAGGAGACCCTCGGCTCCTGTGACGCACGAATAAGACTGGCATGGGCGGAAGGTCAGGTGCGAAAGAGAATGCTCACCATTCAGTAGTCGTCGCAAGTCGAAGTTTGTCCGTCGCTCGAATATCCGCCGTAGTTGCACCGCTGTGACAATACTCAAGATTTGGAGATGAAGATATTCCAGGTGGAAGCGTGTCTTTCTTCAACATCCATTCGTTAGGAGGACTCAAGTCTCAAAATTGAGCTCAGTTGACTCACCACCGATTCAGGTTCCCCCCATGATGACGAGCAGGCGTAATATAACGGTGGCCGGAGTACGAATGTGATGCGCGTTCTTCCGGCGTTGATGCATCTTATTTTGTCATTGTCGTCGAGAAAAACAGATATAAGAGCTTGCATTACGCCAACAGTAGCTGCTGTGTTCCCGGAGTCCACTCCATCTGGTCGGCTGTCATAGAATAAGTCTTGAACCACGTAAACGACGCGAATGAAATTACCTTACAAAAACGGGCTTCCCTGCGTCAGTGAGCACAAAGTACTGCCTGGGAGTATATCTGGATGCTTGAATCTCATGATGAGTCTCGCTCAGTCACTTTCAACACTGCAACTTTACCGGTGTCGAATGGAATAGCCTCCTCGTCTCGCGATTTGGCCTTGAAATGAGAATGAAAATTTGCCGTATCTCCTCCTAAATGATCAATCTTTCTGCGAAGTGAAACGAGCAAAAGAGCAATATGTACCCGATCTCGTAGTTGTATGGCTTAGAGTTTTCCTGAGATGATCGCGTAGAGTTCTCTTAGATTCTTCGTCGCTCCTCTCAATGTCAGGCTCCAAGCTCGTCACATTGATCTCTTCTGGATACTCTGCTTCCACATCGCCATCTTTCACCAAAATTCCCTCGTTCAGATCCATATTGATGACCGATGAAGCCGTACTATCAACAACGCTTGACGATTGTGTCGGTATCGAGGGTACAGAAGATATATTCGACGGCTCTAAGGAGTGACTGTGGATAAGGAAGTCGGATAGAGATGGAGACGAGCGAATGCTGGGCGAGACAAGGCGAGATGGTGGTGTCTTCGGGGCAGCACTTGACGGGCTACTTGAAGATGTTCGGGTTCGTGAGGAAGACCGCGGCATTTACACTACTGAAAAAAGTCATTAAAAGGCATCGGGAAGCTTCTGGGCCACTAACATGAGGCCCGCCCGTAGATGCGAAAACCTTTGCCCGCGGTGATACTTATGGGTCTGTGGTTTTGCAAGCGGTTTGGATCGTATTATTGTTATCGTTTGTTTTGCTTCATCACTCAGGAGTTCTCTCTCAGTCTTTCTTGGTGTAGCGATATCTACTTAGACTGTGTAAACGTCAAGTAGTGATTAAAAGTGGGCTGATTGCCTCCGAGAATCTACATCGAAAGAGAGGACACATCTGTTAATCTCTGTCATCGTCTCGTCTGGTTCCAGGATTCAACAGGAATGTCTAGAGTCTCAGACGACAGCCTTTCGAGTGGACCGCCGACTTATTTTGTGGTGAAGGAGGATCGGCAGAATTCAGATGAATCAGGTATGTACAAGAGAACTTTAGGTTCCCTTCATATGACATAAAATCCGTTTACCAGTGACTCTGCGAATGATACGCTAGGTGTTACATACAATCAATACTGACTCTGTTCTCCTTCGACGCCTCAAGTCTTATGACGGCTTTGGGTCCTGCTTGGCTGCGTTCGCAGTAAACTTGTTCGATTTTCTATCAGAATCTATACACAGATTCAGGACTGCAACTGCCGCTACTGGGAAATTCTGCGGCCCGCTTGCAAAAAGCAACGAGCGATCGGCCCGCCCTTTTGTCACCTTGCCCCAGGCCCTGAACGTAAAGAGTTATCAATCTTCCTGGCGATGGTAAAACGCTGGTCATAGCAAGCAAAGTAGTCACGGTGTGTTTTGAGGTTTGAGTGACTTGGCGCTAATATCTAATACGTGAACGACTGCACCATTTCCTCGAGCATGCTGAAGGCTCAACACCACATATCCCGACGCAGAAGTCCTTGAAGGGTACATGTCTGTTTACATCGGGCTGTTACTCCAGTGCGTCCATGTGTCTACAAGTATGTATGTAGAACTTTGCCCTGAACTAATTCCAAGGATCAAAAATGACCTTTCCAACTTCACCTTTGTCGAATGCACGATAACTTTCAGCTGCCGTATCAAAGCTTACGACTCTGTCGATGAGACTGGCTGAATTTCCAACTGTTCCAAACACGTCTTGGCGTCTGACTGTTGACATATCGAGAGATTGCTCATCTTAACTATACAGATATACTCACCTAACAGATCAAACGCTGCAGGAAACATAGCGCGGGCTGGACAGCGACCAAAATCGAAGGACACATTCTTGTTATATAATTGGCGACCGGTAAATGGCATAGGTGACGCTCCATGCACTCCGACCGAAACGATTACACCGAAAGCACGGACAAGATCATATGCTGAGGCTAAGGCATCTGCATGCCCAACAACCTAACAAAGAAGATATTCAGCACTAGTTGAGATGAAACAAAGAGATATACCTCTAGGACCGCTGTGCAACCAACACCTCCTGTTGTGTCCTTGATGTAGCTCTTCGCATCGTCTGCCGATAGGACCACGAATTCTCCTGCCTCTTTGCCAGACGCGCCGATTACATTATATACTGCTTTCATCTTTTCTCTTCGAGATTCGAGCAAGTCGGTAGCTACGATACGGAAGGGGGATTTTCGCGTAGCCAACGCATCGAGGAGGCTTACAGCGGTACAAATGCCTACCGGTCCCAAACCAATGATAGCAAAGGTCAGAACGCGATCTTCCGCAGTCAGACCAATCTCGTTGCCTTCTGTAGCACTGATCTCAGGGGAAAAGCACAGAGGCCATGGCCGCCCTATCAAGAAGGGCTGTACTTTTGGATGGTTCAGCGCCTGCATCGCGGCAAAGACACCAGTTGGTAAGATGTCTGCTAACAACAATAGGGAAACATCGGCGAGTCCAGTTAATGCCTTTGCTTTTTCTCGAGCGGGAAGCGAAGAAGACCATGTATCGGGGTTACTCAAGTTGAAGAGTAACCCTCCGCCTCTTGGGACACGGACGTACTGGGCTTGTCCTCCTTCGAGAGCAGGCGACCCGAATAGGGCTCCTTCTGGGCATCTGCATGTGAAGCCAAGTCGACAGACGCTGGGAGAAGGTTATGCATAATTTTAATGTAGGGATGATCTTTACTTACTGACACTCCCCGCAACTGGTAGAGAAAGGCGACACAACTTTGTCGCCAATTTTCAAAGTGGAATATAACTTCGGCCGCCCTTGTACATTGGGCTCATAACTTGATCCCAAAGATACAACTTCCCCGATGAATTCGTGTCCAGATGTGTGTCTGAAAGAATGTGGAAGCTGAGGACACTTTGGTGGAGAGACGATGCTCACACTTTGTCCACACCACCATGCCCTCTGTAGACATGAAGATCGCTTCCTGTGAATGAGATAATCGAAGTGTCAAGGTAGGATATATATATTAACAAGTTGAGCGTATGTACCGCATAAAGCAGCGAGCTATCCTGATTGTCTTAATCGGAGAGTAGCAAGACGTATAGAGTTTGACTGACCTTAACTTTAACAATAACATCATCTGGGTGCTGAATTCTACCACACTCTCAAATCCAACTCAACCATAAATCAATGATCATACACGTACTGAGGGATAGGTATTGACTCAACCCTGACATCGAAGGCAGGAGGATGCCATCTAATTGCTTGCATGGTGGCTCGAAGGGAGAACACAATTAGGAGGTTTTGCTCTGGTGGGAGAAAGAAGGTTTATGTGGGTTTGAGTAGGTGGGAACGAAGACCGGAAGCATTCTGAGTCATTCAGAAACATCCCCCTACTCTGTAGTGGGTTTTGTAGCCGAACATCCTGTTTGTTGTTCTCCATGGGCAGTTTCAGACACACTCGGTTTTCCAGGTATGCCTCGCTTCTTCCTTGTTTTATTTTTTGGTCAGTTCTTAATATGCCAATATTCTGCATAAACATAGATGGAATGTGGATATGGAAGGAATTACCCGGGAAGGATATGGTATTGTAAGCCTGAGAGTAGCCGTCCGGCCCCTTTCTGTTTTATCCCCAAAGGCCCTACCTACATGAGCAGGTCACATGGCACATGTCACAGCTAGTCACAAACTATCCTCTCTGGTCCATGGTCCAGGTTCATCGAAAAGCCTTCATGTTCTTCGCTAGTTGGGGCTCTTCCACCTCACGACTGTGCGCAGTAGCACCTCGACTTACACGTTCGGTGGTCAACAGAGCTGTTTTGCGGCCTGTTCCCCCGCCTAGGGGTATAATTTTCGCTTTAAGAAGCTGACACAATTCTGCTCACCGGTCCAAAAATCCCAAAACAGATACTATCGTCACCCCTATGGATTTTCTAAAAGCAATTGGCCGTTCTTCTGAGACAAAACTAGAGGTGGAACAGTGGGATGCGCTGTGGAAGTTGTCAGGGCACGACTTGAGGCAGAAGGGACTGGCTGTCCGCGACAGAAGGTGCGTTGAATTTGCAAACTTTCAAGAGAGATCTACTTGTATTGAAACGTCATATCCTCTGTTGTGTAGGTATATTTTATGGTGTATGGAGAAGTATCGTGGCGGGCTTCCGATTGAATCTTTCGCTCATGAGCCAAGGTCAAAAAAGACAATTCGAGGGCAAGTCAATCTGTATGACCTCGTTTGCGTCATGTTCATGCTATGTTATAGCTGGGGTCCATCGGTACAAAACGGAAAGCGAATACGCTCGAGACGAGACAAGAGCAAGAAAAAGTAGTATATACATCACTTGGAATTAATCCGTTTATACATAGACGCTTGTCGTGGTCGCCGACTCGGGAACCTGATGTATTTCTTCGGTCGCAATGCACGATATGGACTGTGCCAAAGTCTAAGGCAGATGGCTCAGAGTTTCGAGCGTATTTTTGATATTTTACGGCTGGAAAAAGAGAAACCTAGAAGATAAGCAAAGTGCGTCATTAACAATGCATATCGGAATCTCACGATTGGAAGGTTCTCGAGTCCCCCGGTTAATACACATATACTATAGATCTGTTCTTGCGACATTGCCCTGGCAATGGCGTCTTCAACTTGCGACCAATCTTTGGCATTTCCCGTACTTGGAACTTGAAGATGTCATCAGCAAACACTTCCTAAATTGGCATGCCGATTGCGATGAAATGGCTTCAAGGCATATATATGTAGGACTTCAGGCCTCAGGTCTCTGAGGCGTCCCAGGGTCCTGAAGCACGGTGGGCAATAACGATCATAGTGTAGCAGCCGGCATAAGGCGGATTGACGCGCATACGCCAACAGAGATTAATGTGCCGACGTGCCTCGTCAGAGAAAACCAAGTGTGAACCAATGCCAGCTAGGGCAGAAGCTTTGGATGGTAGGGAAGGTGGTTGGAGGCGATGTCTGTGAGACACCAGTGAGCTTTTCGGTAATACTACCAATCGGAGTGGGGTCTAGTACTCATAGAGAATGCACCGGAGATGACAAGAAAATCGTCATGTTGCACATGAGTGCTTAGTCTAGTAACGTGATACTATGTGATACTAATAGAGGCAGTGAGTTGGTTCAACTTTGTTGTTTTGTGAATACGCATACCTACGAAGGGTTATGTTGTCTCTTGACATATGGCATCCAATCTGGCTCAGCGCTTAGGATACGGCGCTCTTGGCAAGCGAGAGCTAGAAAAAGGTACAAAGGATTCAGAAACATCCCCTTCTGCCATGTGGCGAGCACATAGAAAAGATCAAGTAGAGACCCTTCTCGATGGGGTTGAGCA
>JAGGAX010016749.1:0-31642 GCA_017657335.1 Termitomyces titanicus | reverse complement strand
TAATGTAAGTAGATAGAAGTCTTCTTATACTGTTTAGGTATATGCTGAATTTTTCTGGGAGGAAAAGGAGTATGGAATGAGCGGAAGGAGACCGATTTCACATAGCGAACCAGTTGTAATTTGGTTTTCCCATCATGGTAATCCGGCAATTATAGCCGGGTTGCTGTACAGACCTATCTACTGACCAGACCGTATGATATATTCCTTAGTCACTATTGATGTTTTTACTCATATAAATATTAAGTATATGGGCCAAACTCCTTACGAGTTTGTTCACCCAGTTGGCTTAACTGCCTGAGTGTCAGCAATACTGCCATAACTTCAACTCAAACTCATCAGCTGTATACTCTCAGCTTCTTTATTTGCACATCATGATGTCCATAATTCATTGCTCACATCTGTGCCAAAGCTCGGCACAGAGAAATCTGATGATGGCATGCAGAACAATTACCATGACTGGAAGTTCACAATCTCAATGGTGTTACAAGTGTGTAGGATGCTGGGAAGTTTTGATGAAGGGGAAGCTGGCAACAAAGGAAGCATTGAAGATGTGGGACACAAAGGCTGAGGAGGTATTCACGGTGATCAGGCTAACAATTGACCCTAGTCAGTACCAGTACATTTCTGATGCCATCAATGGGCTGGATGCTGGAAGAAACTGCAGGCGGTCTATGAGAAGAACAGTCATGCAAACTGCATTGCGCTGATGCATCAGTTCTACAGTGCAAGGCACAATTCCAAGAAGCTGATCTGTGATTACATCAATCCAATCATGCAAATTGCCTTGCAGCTCAAAGCAATTGGCATGAAACTCAAGGACAAAACTGTAATTGATGTGCTCATCATGAACCTTGATGAAACATGGTCAAACATTGCCACCACCCTGATCACAGCTATTGGCACCCTCAACGCAATTGCAGATGTCATGGGCCAGCTGGTGGATGAAGAAGGCAGGCGGAATGCTGTCACTAACCTAAATGGCAGATCATCTGATCATGTGGCCTTGGCAGCATGTGTTGGGAAATTCTGTTCTGAGGTCACGTGCTACAATTGCAAGAAACGTGGACATTTGGCTCAAAACTGTTGTGAGCAGGAGAAAAAGGAAAAAGCCGATGAGGCTGCAATGGGTGTTGAGGACTATGCATTTTGAGGTGTGATCATCTTCAATGACATATATGGATTCCATAGCCAGGGAGAGCTCTGATGAACATTGGTTTCCAGAACCACAGAGAGTTCTGAAGGGTTTCCAAGAACAGGCAGATCTTTGATGATGTTTTCTCAAAAATTTTTGGACATTTTTTAGTTTACTATTTCTGGATTAAGGAAGGGAGTTGGAATTTGGTTTTTAAAAATGGGTATCGCGGACAAGCCCTAGACAAGGCGCACCTTGCGGGACAAAAATCAAGGGAAACGGTCCCACAGATCATGAGATATTGGCGTAAAAGTGAAAAATTGAGAAATCAACGTTGAGCAAGGAGGAGGGGATGTATGGGGGATATCATGGTGTCACAACAGTCCTAGAGGTGAGGGGATGAAGGTGCAAAAAGACCTAGAGTGACCTGTGAGCTGGTTCCCAAGATATGACACACTCTCTCCTGATGACACCCACTTCTCCTCCTCAGCATCCAGCCCTAAACCTCCTCCAATCCTTCCAAAAGTGCCAGAACCTTCAACAGGAAGAAGGAAAGGTCCTAGAGGCGTCCCAGAGAAGGTCCAGTAGTCAGAGGAAAGCAGAGAAATGAGTGTATGACCAGTTCTCCACTATAGCCACAGTGAGGAGCCACTGAGGCTGGTTACACAAAAAAAATGTAACAGGTGGTTACAGGTGAGCCTCAGTCCTCAGTCCCAAGTGTGTATGAACCCAATTCTATAGTGGAAAAGGTGTCTACACAGTGTAGGGATGGTGGTTAAGGACATGACTAAAGAGTGGCTGTAACAAGTGTGACTGTACATAGGCTGTAATGGCCTGGTCCGTTACAGACACTCTACCAGCCTGAGTAGTCAGCCAAGAGTCTGGATCCTTGTAAGATTGCCTCATGAAGAATGGCATATTGCTACTGTTCTCAATTGAATTCAACATAAAATCATTAGTCTACTAGCATTGATTCTTGGCCTAACCTCAACACCCTCAACACAACCTCAACACAACCTCAGCACCCTCAGCACAACCTCAGCACAACCTCAGCACAACCTCAGCACAACCTCAACACCTCAGGAACCTCAACACACTCTCAGCACTCTCAGCACAACCTCAATGAACTCAGCACCTTCAGCACAACCTCAACACAACCCTCAACAACCTCAACACACCTCAGCACCCTTAGCACTCTCAGCACAATCTCAACAAGCTCAGCACCCACAGCACAACCTCAGCACAACCTCAACAACCTCAACACACCCTCAAGAGTGAACAGAGTCAACACTACAGAGAACTATGGGGACCTTTCGCAAGGGATTCTATATATTGGACAGGAACACTACAGTGCACTATAGTTCTGTTAGCAGATACTACAGATCACCATAGCAGTTGGGCTGACTTTGCTGATGTGTGCAGGCTCAATCTTTAGTAGTTCAGATGTGTGAAACTCAGATTGCACTCAAGCAGATGAATTATGAAGATGATGCAAGTTTGATATCACTGCCACCATCCTGGCGCCACACTGCTTTTGGAATCAGATACTCCCACCCTCTTGCATCATGACACACCCATGCCTTCGACAACAAGCAATCTGAATACAAAATATAGTAGATGCAATGCACATGTTCGTAAGAAAGTGTGCTAAGAAACAAGCTGCAAAAGCTAAGGCTGGAGGTCTGGGCCACCATCCACCATAACCTAAAACTATCAAACTCACATAAGATAGCAAGGATGAAAATGATCATCAAATGAAGAAAGCATGGAAGTCTAGTGGAAAGAAGTGGAAAGAACGGGAAGACTGGTAGCAAGATCCTGCCTATGCCCAAGAGTCATGAGTACATCAGCTCCGATAGCGGCAGTGAAGACAATTGCAAGGGACAATATTATAATCTTCATACTTTCTTGGCATTTTGAGGGAGATAGTAGTATTTCTCATGATTTCCCAGTCTGATTTCGCTCTTGTACATAGATTTGATGTTCAAGTTTCACCAGTCTCTTCACTTGATGAGCCAGGGCCACTTCACCTGAAAGCCCTTGTCACTGGTTTCCGATAAGACAGCGACGATTCCAAGGATGAGCCATGAGATCTAAAGACTGCGTCAACTTGAAAATTGAGATATTTGTCGTCTTGTTGACAATCCCATAAATCTACAAAAGACAACATGCGCTGTGCCTTCATACAACAAACATCTCAATGTCCTTCGGCTTGGATAAGAGCGGCAGCCCTCTTGGAACGAGGTGTTATCGAGCACTTGAAAGGTTTAGGGTGACTGTCAAACAGGGGTTGTAGTTTTATTTCATGGCGCCACATATAAAATCTGCATACCTTATACCTCCTTCCGTATTCTCGTGGACAGGTTCTATAGTCACACCATTCTCGACGGACTTGAATATGTCAAATACGGCCAATGACATCGCACACGAAATGAATACCGAAGCGTCCGCAAGGTGCAATCCTGATGTAAGGCCAGTCAGTGATAGTGTTCGAGGCTGTTGGGCACGACGGGTACCTGGACAGATTCTTGAACGAATTAGTTTGATGATACAGTTTGGATGTTGAGAAGGATTTCACCGTCTTCCAAATCCGAAACAGACGCTCCGAGGGTCCATCTCAACCGGCTTATCTTCAGTCGCGATGAATCTCTCCGGACTGAAATTTTCCGGGTCAGAATAGACTTCCGGGTCATGTAAGATTCCTCTTAACAATTCAGATTGAACAATTGGCTTGTTACGCGAGTATCTATTGTTCTACTCACCGAATATTTACAATCACAAGCGTACCCTCAGGAATAAAGTAGCCATCATGAGAATCGTCCTTAATGGATCGGTGTGCCATGCCTGGATAATAAGCTACTGAAGGGATGCCTATTGAGAGGGCAAAGGTGGCTCACCAGTTGGAGCGACAACATTCCAACGAAGGACCTCCTTAGCAAGGGCATCCACATAGGGTAGGTGCTGTCGGTCCTCGAGGGTAGGAAGTCGATCGTTGCCAACCACTGAATCAATTTCTGCCTGGGCTTTTTTCATGACTCCAGGATTCAACGCCATGGCCAGGAAGAATGAGTAGATGGCGGATACAGTCTAGCAGAAGATGTTTAGACTTAATTGATTTTATAAATCAGGCGCTTACAGTATCAGCACCGCCTTAATGGTGATGAAACATCAGAAATACTTTTCGACTTCTGAGAAGTAGCGTACCTGAGTACAGACTGGCCGCGCTCCACTTGATATCGAACTCCTCAAGATCAGCGTCTTTACCTTCCAAAAGGCTAGACGTAAACGAGACCGACGCTGTACCTGTAGCCTGAGGAGAGTCACAGGGAAAGTTGAAGACGGACTAAGTACTTACCATTGAACGTTTCACGAAATTGTGAGGATGATCGACCATTTCAGCTAAAGTAGAAGCCCAATCCTTCGCTGTCCTCTTGAAGCCAGCCCCAGGAAACCACGAGGGAACATGGCGCACTGTGAATATATATGGAAGATACAGTTTGGACTATGAAAGGGTCGACTTACAGAGTGGTAGAACATCAACCAACCAGGCACCAGGTGCCACGGCAAGAGAGAACTGGTAAGTGGCTTTGTCGGCAAGCTCCACAAACGGATCGTTGTTCTCTTTGACCTCATATCCATGGGAGATCCGTAGGATGATAGCTCCTGCAGTACTGCACGGGATAGAATGACCCAGTGTGAGGAACAGAATAGGTACTTACTGCCGAACATGTTCAGCAAGATCAGCAGGGTTCGCGAGGACGCATCGGAGGAAGCTGTGGGTCTCAAGCTCCTCGATATGGTAGAATTGCTTGACATTAGCGCGACTTCCGATAGCAGCATGGAACCAACGGCGGAAACGACGGAGGCGATCTCCATAGGGCAAAAGAATGAGAGTGTTCCTCCAGCCGACGAGGTTACCTGCCATGTGCAATACAGGGCGATCAGAGTAAATAGGACTTTTCTTGTCAAGCATCTCATTAGCGATTTTAGCTGAGTTAAGGATGACCATAGGCCGGCCGAAGATCGTTATTGAACAGATCTTGCCTTAATGTTAAGTAATGACAATTATTCACTGCACATTCAATCGGAATCAGTTGAACTCACCGTATTCTTCGCCCCACTTTTTGAACGTCGCCCATTCCTGCTTGGAGGGCATATCGAAGACGTTCCCAATCAAAGGATATCCCTTCGGACCAGGCGGCAGGGGGCCTCGGTGCGTGCGACAGACAACCTTACTCAAGATAAATGCACCAAAAATGACGCAGAGAATGTTGATGAAGTTGATGTCGATCATTATAGGAGGATAGTGTGATGTTGAGTAGTTCATAACAGAAAGGTGAGTTAAAGAACTCTGGAGCGACCAGAACTTCTTTATTTAAGCAAATCCATTCGGGTACAGGGTAAGAATTGGATCATTTGGCACATGTGGAGACAGACCCGGAACAGGCCGGTTGCCATAATTGATTTTAAACCAATGTGCACGGTAACACCTGCTGACGTTCGATTTGTGATCACACATCAGGCTGTGTTTGCCGGCATAAATGGAATTTCCACGAAACCCCCAGCTATGTGAGTCCGAGCCGTCAGGGTTCTTCTCATCTTGGTGGAATAAAAGTTTCATCGAAGAATTACCGCGATCTTAACTATATCTAAGAACCGTGAGATAGCTGTGGCTAGTGTTGTGCAGGGCCTGGCTCGGCCTGAAGGAGCTCAGGCTTGTAGCTGCGGGAAGCTGAGCTTTGAGAGAGGCTCAGGCCTAAGCCGCGGCCTATAGTAAGTGGAATTGAAATGCACTGGGTGCAGGGAAGAACATTTTTGACGGAAATAATGTAAAAATATTGTAAGAATAATTCAATTAATTTCAAAATTCTATTCAAATAATTTTGGCACAGCCATGACATAAGTATCGTGAAAGAACTTATGATAGTATTTCAGTGGTCTGTGTGATAAACCTTTGAGAGAAACAAATGAATCAAGTTTCAATACTTGTTCAAAAATCTTCAGAATATCTTCACAATATTCAAGATCAAGATATTGAAATAGTATTTACAGGAAACAATGTTTGAAGGCAAACCAACCTAAAAATATGATAAAGATAATTCAATTAATTTCAAAGTCTTATTTCAATGTTTCTGGCAGAACCACGGAGAAAGTATTGTGAATGGACCTTTCAATGTTATTTCAGTGGTCTATGCAATAAATCTTTGAAAGAAATAAATAAAGGAAATATAATAATCATTGAATATTCTTCAAAATGTCTTTATAATATTGGAGATCAAGATATTGAGAAAATATTTGAATATGTAGCAAGATCCTTCGGCGAAAAAAAGGAGAAAGGACTGAACTAGCGATCTTGATATGCTACCAAAGATGTTGACCATGTAGCTGACCATGTAAGTTCCATTTCACCTATCCAAGATACTCACTATACCAACTAATTACAGCCACATTATCTCTTTTGAAACTCCATGTTTTCTCTCCGATCCTGGCTTCTCCAGCGTTCATCTCGTATCAGCATTCATTTCATGTCAGCATTCATCTTGGTTTATGATTCTTGACTTCACAGTACATGGCTTTGCTATTTCTAAAGTACTCACACTAGACAGTACTTCTACTAGGTTTTTGATTACCTGCTCCCATATTATGCACTTGTTGAATATCCTCATATTTGTAACTGCCTCCATATGCGTGACCACCTTTCAATAACCTCCTTGCCACAAACTATTCCCATGCTCTCTCTCAATCAACAATCTCTTCACTGCAAACTTGTTGAACATTCCCATGTCCTTTACAATCAACAACCAGTTCAACCCCCATTACAATTATTGTGCACTCTAATGCAAGCATAGGTATGTCATAGCCCCATATGTCCAACTTCACATTTACTGATTTGTGCACAACATGAATAGCTTTTCATACTAACCATCGAACTCTATCTACCACGTTACTTTTGGACCTTTTGAACACCGTCTTGTTTGCTACCCTTTAGCTTCTCATGTAACTTGTCATTACAAAATTCTATGGTTTTCTTTTATACTTTTCTTTTGTTTGACTAAAATGTATTGAGGTAATCTAATGACTTTGGACTATGTACTTGATGGACCACTTTACTTATGCCTGCACTTCCTTGCTGGTCCCTCAGATGCTGGCTTGGCTGCCATCCACTTTGCCCTGGAAATCTCTCTGAGAGTGCTATCAGCATTCTTACCTGCCAAACGTTCTTGTCGCTCTCTCACCTTTGGCTTGGCTGCCATCCACTTTGCCCCAGGAATCTCTCTGAGAGTGCTATCAGCATTCTTACTTGCCAAATGTTCTTGTTGCCCTCTCACCTTTGATCTCTCAACTCAATCCTTTTCCTTCTCCTTTGCCTGCTCCCTGTTCAGTCTCCTAGTGTGCACTGCTTTCTGAGCTAATGTCAGCTCAGGAACTTTTTCAACTAGAGGCTCTGACACCAAGGCTGCTGTGATTTGAGCACCAGGTATGTGAAAATCAGAGGTCTTTGGCATGTTCTGACAACTCTTATCCCTTGCAGGCTTGTTCAAAGTTAGGTCCACATCCTGATTGGAACTGGAAACACTATGACGAGGGCTTCCTTTATTCAGTAGCTTGGGATCAATCACTCCATGCCAGGCACTGTCCTCCATAGTGCCTGGTTCACTGCCAAGGCCGAGACGTCTCCATGCGCTACTAATGAGTGATGATGGACCTCCAGGCACAACTCTAGGGATGTTCATGACAGAATACATTGTGGGTGTAGGCAATGTCATCAATGGGGATGAAGACTGTGGAGAGGGTATGAGAGGAATGGAACCAATGTCTTGAGTAGGTGTATAGGGCAGAGCCACATCACCTTGGGTGGGTGGGCAAGGTGGAGATGTGGCTCGGGTGATAGTGCTGAGCGGAGACATGTCTTGGATAGGTGCGTGAGGTGGAGATGTGGAAACGGATGAGCCAGGTGTATTCTCTTAGGAATGGGAGGTGTGGGGGGGTGCCATCAACCATGATAGGGATGGCCGGTTGTCATCACTGTCAGAGTTGCTCTTGCCTCTATTGCCATCACTTTGGCTGTCAGAAAGGGACTCCACATCAGGCCTGCTCACTCCTGGTGTCTCCAAACAAGACAGGCCATCTGCCAAATCCTCCATGTGATAGGAGGCATTATTGAGCATACATATGCCATCCTCAACATGCATGGCATCCAACAGAATGACATGGGCTGCAAGATTTGGTAAGTGCTCTGTGCAACCTCATACAACGTGTGGCACTCACAGAAACAGCTGTTGCCATGCACTGCCCAAGGTCATAGAAACCTTCTTTAAAGCCAACATGTGACTGCTCAAACGTACTTCCTGTCATTCCACTCAGTGTAAAATAAAATCTAATACATCGTGAGTATCTGATATTGTCAAGTCTGTCTGGTACTCATGTATTCACGTTGATCTTGCCATTTGCATCAGGATTTGGTCCTACACCAGCAATGAAGAACATCCATTCCATGGAATCTTCAATGTATCTTGCTGTTCCTTGGTCAGCTCAGTGTCATTGGCCAGATCAAGGAAGAGAGCCTTTCTCTCAGGGAAGGTTTTGAACCAGTCTCTGCATAGGCTAAGCAAATATTGGTGAGTATCTTTGGACTTCCTTGGTTGCAGATAGCCAGTGATCTTTGACTTTAGCCAAGCACATTGTTCAATGGTTGTCCAATAGGCAGGCATGGTGAGATGTTGCACCAGTCTTTGTACAGGCCAATTGGATATTAGTGAGTATCTTTGGACTTCCTTGCTTGCAGATAGCCAGTGATATTTGACTTTAGCCAAGCACATTGTTTGATGGTGGTCCAATAGGCAGGCATGGTGAGATGTTGCAGAGACAATAGCTTGTAATTAGAACACTAATTTTCAAACAGCTGTCTTTTTCAATATCACACCATCTGTTTTGATCTACAAAATTAATTGAATTTTGATATGGCCATGTGGATCTGATAGGGCTTTCAATTTACGCATAAATATTCACCGCATCCTCTCTTCATTTTATTGCTTCATGCCCCACAATGACAGCACTTCACCACAACACAGCTAGCCAAAACATGCATCAGCAAGCCATTCAGATTCTCTCAGCATCTCTTGCAATGGCACAGTCAGCACTTGACCATCTTAGTTCCACTCTGTCTTCTGGTGCAGATCATTCTCTTTGTTTGTCATCTATACTTACCTATCTATTCACAGAATATCCATTGGACTCTATTCCAGTGAGTGCATACCATCACCCCTGAAACTTGCCAAGAGCTAATCCCACTCAGAAACTAATGATCGTGTTCCAGGTACCCAAGCATCTTGCTAAGCTGCAGTTCATTTAGCCTTCAAAGCCTTGGAGATCAATGACGATCACAATGCTAAGCCCAACATTGCCGAAGTAACCTCCACTGACACCATCAAGAAGGAATTCCTCCCCAGCCTCTCTTGCTGCCCTTTGACAGGTTCACCAAAGAGATGCAACACTTCTTTTGTAGTTGAGCTATCCCTTGATCTGCTTCCCACTGGAACCAATGTCAACACCATCTCTGTCTCCATCTCCAGCATTTCTGTTGAGGGCAAGGTGGTCTCACATGCCAATGTCCTGGCAGTGGTATGCAGTCACTGTTGGAACATGCCTTGGTGTATATCATGACTCATATGTACATATATCAATTACCTTTCCAGCCAGCTTGCTCATTCTGCTTAGGCATTGTGTCACTCCTCTTGTCCAGAACATCTCAGGTGGTGTTTCTCATTGTTGCCTAAATAAAGAAGATGCATGGAAGGTTTTTTACATGGCTCTTGATAATGGCTTTGTCCAGTGTGTGAACATTGATGTTGAGGTGCTATCAAGGCAAACATTTATCATAGATCAGGATGATGATAGTGACAAAGAATAGCCATGTAACATTCCATTGTAATGTCAATTACTGCTGTCATTCTCTGAGTGTCCATGCCTAGAATCTTTGTCCATCTCATCATCGTCATCCACCCCCTCGTCCTCATCACACAATTGCAGGACAACATTCAAGTCCTGGTCAAACATATTCTCCACATTGAACAGTCCAAGAAGAATGGCAGCCTTCAACTTGAGCACTGTAATTTCCTGAACTAATATCTTGTCATATTCAATTCGATGTCGCTAGATCTTTTTGAGTATTTGCTCATCCGCAGGTAGGATCTTGTCAAAATCCTCCACTCAACGCAGTAGATCATGGCCCTTGTCAGCATGCTAGCATACATGCTCCTTCCACTGTTTGATCCGTTTCTTGAGCCTTGCAAACGGTGTGGTTTGCCAACGACTTATATGAGGCTATGGATCCCTCATCTCCTCTCCATACTTGCCATGCCCATTGACTTCACTGTTCCTCTTGGTGTCACAGACCCTGGCCTTTGTTTCCACAACTGTGACCACCAACCTCAAATTCAACCTGCAGACCCAATTGATCCCCTCTCCTTCACACAATTTGCAGACATCAATCTGTCTGATTTTGCTACTAATAAGCAGCATTGGACTGGGGAGACAGTTGACTGTGATGACAAACGGACTTACATGCTCGAGGTGTTATAGGAAAATGGATTCAAAATTCAA
This sequence comes from Termitomyces titanicus, assembly GCA_017657335.1. Lineage (NCBI taxonomy): Eukaryota > Fungi > Basidiomycota > Agaricomycetes > Agaricales > Lyophyllaceae > Termitomyces > Termitomyces titanicus. The sequence goes on along the minus strand of JAGGAX010016749.1, from coordinate 20,907 downwards.
AAATGCAATGGAAGGTGAGCTTTTTTTCTACTTACTCCATGAATATCTTCAGCTAAATGTTCCATAAGACCTCATGTCATTTTGGACTGCAAGAATTGTATCATCATTGCCCTCATTGGTACTCCCGATAGCACATGTATGCTATCCAGTGACTGCACCCAGTATGCCCTGCTCCAAGTGGTCTGATATCATCAACGCTGTTGAAAAGAAGATGCTCGCAGTTTGTTGTCGTGGTGTTCGCTCTGAGATCCTTAAGCATGCTAGCAGAAGTCATCATTGTGGTTGGTACTATGCTTTAGCCTGTGGTGTGTCGTTTGGTGGAGGTCAAAATGTCTGCTAACCCCTTTCTGTTCTATGTACAGCTGTGCTTACCATTGCAGGTTCCAAAGACGTTGCATCACAGCAAGCGCAAGGAGGAACTGGTGGATGAGCTTCTGAAGAATCCTAACATTGCTAAGATTGCAAACTTCCAATCTGGTGTGTGACAATAGTTCTGCTCAATTGATGCATATTCAATCCCTTGTAGAATCCCTGGCCCAATATGCCCTCAAGATCTATAAGCACCAAGCAATAACAATGGCTGCTCTCTTCCTTAGCAAGAATTGGGACGATCTCATTATCAACTTCTCTAAGTCCATCTACCCAGCTGCGACCTTCAACTTAAGGTCAGCTGCTGTCTCCACCATGCATGTGGATAGCGGCAATGCTAAGGGACATTTATGTGCCATCACTCCCCTTGGTCATTTTGATCATACTCGTGTGGTCATGTCATTCTTTTTGACTTACAGCTAGCTATTGAGTTCCTACATGGTTCAATGATTTTCATTCCATCAGGCCTTCTTTGACATGGCAATGCATGCATCCAGCCTGGAGAGACTCACTTTTCTTTCACTCAGTATGTGTCAGGGGGCTTATTTCATTGGGTTAAACACAGGTACAGATCTGATGTATAATATCAGCATGACAACCCCAGGACATGGGAAATGATTCTCAAGGGACTTAGTAGCCATCTAGAACAGCACAAGGTGGAGGCCATGGAATGTTTCTCAAAGTATGACGAGTTGGCTCATGAGTGCTGAGTACACTTACTTCTCAGGGAAATCTATGTACAATACAATTTTTCATGTTGATCCACAATAAATGGGTATTTCATGTGCATATATATTTTCACTTCCATGAGTTCCGTGTGATTGAATTTTGAATATTGATCGCCTTGAGTTAGACATTTGAATATTGATGTTTTTCCATTGTCATAGCTGTATCTGATACATGGCATATGTGAATTTTGAATTGCTTGGCCAATGCCCACCCAATATATGTGTTCTGCCAATGCTCACATACTGCCTCCTCCTGTTTGCCTCCCCTTCTCCTCACCTAATGACGCTAAGTGGTCATGGTGCCGCCTTGCAAAAAGAAGCATACAAACAATGAAAATATGCGGTCAGTAGCTTCTATTCTTGAAGAGGACACACCTCTCACTGTGTTTACCACCTCCTATTGTACCCTTCCCTTGAGTGGCAATCTGGGAGGCTTGCAAAGCTATGTGAACATACCAATTGAGCATCAGCTGACCCCCTCTCCTACAATTTGGGACAACGTCGATGAGGACATTAACAACCTGGGTGATTTTGAGGTTGACCCTGTCCCAATGACCTGACATTCAAGATCCCAGGTAGGCTATGTTATCCATGGTTATCCGTGTCTTATTACTCACTGACAAAGCTTCATGTTAGTATGATCCCCTCAAACAGTTCACAGCTCACCGTGACACATTCCTTGCAGAGTTCTTGCAACTTGAAGGACATGGTGATATTTCAGATGAGCAGGGAAGGGTATACCATTGCATCGATTGCCATGGTGGTAATCACCTTTGGTCCCTTGATGAGTTGTTCAGTGTTCATGAGCACAACCCACTCCATTGGATTGAGGTATGTTCTTTTCACAACTAGACAATCTTTGTATTCACCCTTCAAAGTAGTGGATGAGTGAATTCTTCACTCATGTTACTCTCAAAGCTCTTGGTTTCCAGGTTCAACTTGGTCACCCCGTTTCCACTCAGTGCCCTTACTACAGCCTCAGGAATGACTTTGTTGTGATTCACGTCAACGGTATTCACAAAGTTGCCATGAACTTCTGTTCTTGCAAAGATTCCAAGCCTCACCATATCCAACTTCTCCATCATGGGTGGTTTCCTGCATCTGCCAATTGCCCACACACAGCTGCCACCATCACCGTCCTTCAACATTTCCAAATGCTATCCTTTGAATTGAAGGCCTTTGGTTTTGAATATTACAATGCTCTCAAATGTCTGACCAACAATATGGGTACATCTATGATAAAGGTCAGTGACAGTACTCTTAGCATCATTTAAATCTCATTCCTCCATTTTCAAGGATCAATATCAACCCTTCCTTGTCATGATTCACAAGTATTGACATCTCAAGATGCTTAAGAGATTTGCATGAGGACATGATCCAGCTGGAGCTGGTCAAACCAAACCAGGTGCATGTGCTGTCTTTTGTCCTGCCTGTCCATAATCTGGCCTCAACCTTCTAGATGACTGGTGTGACGTGCCACCAGAAAAGAAGTAATGTTCTTTCTCTCAAAGTGGTCTCAATGTTTATTCAATACTTTTAGGTTCCTATATCGGCTGTTCCTGGCCCTCAATGCAAACTTCCACCTGAAGAGGAATCATTGGTCTAACAATACTGTGGACCCTAGTCTGAGTCAAGGCTGGTCGTATTTTGTTCCCAACAGAGAATATTGTGCATTCTTGAAAGAGTATGACAAGGACATTGAACAGCCCATGAGTCTGATTTCTCTTGAGCGTTAAATCAATGCCTGGCATTCACTCCAGAAAAGTACATGTTCCAATCACAGGGCGGTTGATTTGTAACAGTCAATTATGGGTCTTGCTGCTACTGGTGTTGCAGAGGTAGACTGTGTGTGACATGATATGAAGCGGCCTCTAAATTTTGCAGACTTATTTTGTTGCAAATGGTATGTCTCTTTAGCTTCACTTTGGAATGCTCTCACATGTGTTTAGATTTACCACTATGGACTTCATCTTCTTCTATTCAGTGGTGACTGCAATCTGGCCGAGTTGTTGCATCTTATAATGTTGTGTGTAAGATGAAGCTATTCAGATGTATGTTCAAGTATTCTGTGAAGTTCCACAAAGACCCCAACAGTAAGTCACTTTTGTTCTTATTTAATTATTGACATAGTTCAAAGATAGGATGCTTTTTACATTTCTCATTCCAAAATTCCATCTTCCCGCACATGCTAGACAACATACTCCTTCAACTATAACCGGTTTGTAGGCTGCACCAACGGTGAGGGTATTGAAAGGGGTTGGTCTCACATCAACCCTGTTGCCACAAGTACACAAGAAATGGGCCCCAGCCACCAAAGAGACACACTTGATGACCATTTTGATGATTGAAATTGGAAAAAAACCTGTGGAATGGGTAAGTGTCAGATTTGATGAAGCAGTTGCTATCACTGAGGATTTTTAGGTCTGTCTCTTCTTCAAAAGATTGAAGAGGCAGTTGATGAGTCAGAACAACACAGATTGCTGCATGTTGAGTTTGAGTCAAGTCTCGACTCATCTCTTGTTGGTCCATGATGAATCAAGCTTGAGAAGTGGGAAAGGACCATACTGAACACAAGCCATATGAAAACATTTTATATCTTCGAGTTATATCTCAAGCTGCTGTGTGGAAATGGCTGGCCAACAAGGATGCCAAAGAGCTTAGACAAGGCCATGCCTATGCACTTCACAACAAGATTTTGGCATCACAGATGATTATCATGGGATTAGATCTTGAAGAGAGACAATGAGTACTAGGTGATTTGTATATTCATGTTCATGCTCTAACGATGTATTACTAGGCATTGACATGTGCGCAATATGTCTGGACTTGGTCTACATGCCACTGATAGGCAGAAGGTGAAAGTCCTGTAAAAGCAAGGCATGGGCATACCAATGGTATGAAGAAATGTTACTCCTTCTTGAGGAGATGAGGTGCGTGTTAAGTTTTTTGCAGAGCTGGGTTGCTATGTGGAAGTCCCTTGGATCAAAGGTCTTTTGTATCACTTGTTATGATGATGGAGCAATGGCGGAAGTGAGTTGATCATATGCCCTGCAGCGGGCATCAATGTGCAGGGCTATGGATGCCCATTTCACACATCTTTGGTGTTTGGTTGATGAATACGTTGCTTGACTCTCCATTCCGTGTCAAAGCTGACAGCTCTGATTTTGTGACAGGCGCAGTCCTGTCTCAACAGTTCAAGGAAGATGGCAAGTGGCATCCTGTAGCATTCTACTTTAAGAGCCTGAACGCCATCAAGCAAAACTACGAGATTCACAATAAGGAAATGCTTGCCATCATTTGATCCTTTAAAAAATGGCGACACAGCCCCTTCTCCTTCTCTCCTCCAACCCCTCTGATTCTTCTTCTACATCTGATCCTTTCGAATCCTCATCTGACCTCCTTCTTCTTGACAGCCCATCTGGTCCCCTGTGAGATTGCACTGGAACATGGTTCAAAACAAAGTCGAAAAGCAAAATATACAAGACCCATCCTTGTCATTGGTGTGTTAGGTAAGTCCAGATTTTGAATCCATCTCCTTCAAGAACTTTGCATCAATGTCAATCCTCATGTGAACCCCCCCATACCCAGTGCCTCAACACCTTCGAAGCCTGGATACGCCATATAGTTCACATTTGGGTTGTTATCCTTTGATTTAGATGTAAGTTTACTGTGGCGCCTCACTGAATTGTAATCCACCACTATCAACACTGGCACCATAGATACCAGCCTTTTGAGTTGTTTCATTGAGTCTTCTTCCAGTATAGCAGTAGCTAGCCATAGGAGTGGAGAACAGTGTATGAATGCCATGTATGGAGTGGTAGAGGTTTATGGCGGTATTAAGCCATAGGAGTAGAGAATGGCATAAGAATGCCATGTAAGGAGTGGCAGACGGTATTGAGGTAGCTAACCATAGGAGTAGATAACAGAGTATGAATGCCATGTAAGGAGTGGCAGGCAGTGTAGTAGGTGGACAATGGTAGCGACCATGAAGCAGGGTGTTGATCAAAACATGGTACTTATGGAGATGGATTGCCATAGGCAAAGGAAACAGCCTGAGAACGGTAGGTGTGACAGCACTGACTTATATTGCATGGTTATGCTATAGCTGCGATGAGAGTACAGTGAACGCATGGTCAACCGGTCACTTGGTGAAATTGATCTCAGACATAATGGTGTCGGCTGATACCCTGATTTTGTCTAAACACAACCATCAATTTGCACTGCCAATACCGTTTGGTAGGAATAGTATTCTCTACCTACTGTCATGTGTCACAATGTGAAATTGGTTCACTATGTGAAATTCACATTCTACAACTTGAATCACTCACTCTCTGACTCCTAAAAAAAACAGTAGATGAATATAGTATATATGAAGATGTATCTATGCTTATTTTATGGAAAATTGAATTTGTTGAAGTGTAGAAATTTCAAAAGTGTGAAATCAGAACAAGTTTTATGACCCACAGAGGCTCAGTGAAATAGTTTAACCAAGGTTGTGGAAAATCTGAGTATACCAAATCTTTTGATGTATATGCAGTGTCTTATATATAATTTCCCAGGAAAATGAAAGAGGTGAAAAGCCTCAGAAAGTGAATATCTTTCTGTCCAACATGAGAGAGAGTGACAATCTAGGGGCTATTGAAACTCCGCATACAGCAGAGCACAACGATGTTGGTTGCTGCCCTCCTTAACACAATAAAAATGGTTCGAGAAGCTATTCACTGCGTTTCTGTCAGCCTGGTCACTGAGGAGCTCATACAGAAGGCTTGTGCAGACTTGAAAAATGGTGTTTTCAACTCTATCAAACATGCTTCCCAGCATCACAAACTTCCATATCTAACTCTCTGGCATCATTACAAAGGGAAGACAAAGCACAAAGCAAAAGCACACAAGAAACAACTGCTTCTCACCCTTGCACAAGAAGAAGCTCTGGTCAATTGGATCAAGTACCTTGGGATCACGGGTCACCCAGTCAGTAAAAAAACTCTTTGTCTGAAGGTAGAATCACTCCTGCCAGAGCATTAGTGATGGCCCATTTCAAAATCCTGGGTTCGAAGGTTCCTTGCCCGCCACCCTGCAATCAAGCTGGGGCGGGGCAGTGGCCTTGATCCAAAACGTGCACAAGCATTCAATTATATTTGTTCCAGGTGCTAAGGCAAGGAACACATCAGGAAAATCAATTCCCTTGGTATATGATGGACATGGTTCACATACCACACTTGAGATGATTGAATATGCCTGAGACCATGGTGTCCATCTCTTCTGCCTCCCTCCTCACACAACCCATCATCTTCAGCCACTTGATGTTGGAGTCTTTTTGCTGCTTGGTACTGCATGGTCGGATCGTTGTGCTACAATACTCGAGCAAACAGGAGAGGGAATGGAGCTTTGGTATGTGGTTGAGGAATACATAAAGGCATGTGAAAAGGCATTCAAGAAAGAGACAATTATCCAGGCATGGCATAAGGCAGGTATCAATCCTGCACAAGCAGACTCCTTTCAAGAGTCAGATATCACTCCTAAAATTTTCACAGAGAGGGATTTTGCACCTAGTTACTCAACTTCAACCCAAGTCAAGGGCATCTGCACATCTACCAGGCTACCTCGGGCACTCGATGCATCCTCCAATGATTTCATTCCAGCAGACGCACCATTTGACAAGGAGAGGAAGGACAGCAGTGGGAGTGAAAGCGAGGAGAGTGATGATAATGAATGGAAAGAGTCATGCACAATGGCGTCGGACACTGATTTGGATATGGGATCCAATGATCAGATCATCGATCAGACTTTCACAGTTCATCCAGAAACTTCAGCAATGGGTTGGTCTAATTCCCGTTACCTGCCTCACTCTCCCTCAACTCCAACACCATCTGGTTCTAATTTCAATCAACTCTGTACATGTTCAATGACAACATGGCGGATATCCACTCCTAGCACATCTAGTTCTTTGGGATCACTATCCTCCATCACCAAACCAATTTCATTCATCAAGCGCTGTCATGATCTCGAGGATCAGGTTGCAGCTTTGCGTGCTCAACTTGAACTTGTACAGGCACAAAGTGATTCTGCGGAAGTTCATGTTGTTTTTGCTACACGTGATATAGCTGTTCTTCGAAACCAAGCAAATTGTCGTTCTGGGGAGCAGGCAAAGCAGGGCCAAAGGATTCACACTTCTGCGCGTGTCATGACCTCGGATGAAGGACTGAGGGAGGCACAGAGGGAGCGGGCCAAATGCAATGAGAAGGAGAGGGAGAAGGCAGAAAAAAGGGCAAAGAAAGATGCAACAGAGAAGGAGAATTTGATTTGACAGACAACAATGGGTGCGTAAATGGTTTTTACAGGATCACTTGGGTCAAAGAACAAGACTGAGCTGCAAGACTTAGCATCAGTTCTTAGCTTGTCTATCACCGGAACCAAGGCCGACTTACAACAACGTATTGAGGATGAGTTCGACAAGCACCCAGAGCTGAAGGACGAGGGACAGTTTTCTGGATTATTCAAGCGGTCACAAAAACGATCCCTGTCAACTAACAATGACAACCCCGACGAGGTTTTAGATTTACAGCCGCTGTCACAAGCGCCGTCGCAATACCACGGCTGATACCCTGCCTGATCCATTACATTCTATACAACCAATCTTACCCCATCCTCCCCTCCCTCCTACACACTCATCTTCAACGCTAGGATACCCTTATCCTTCTCAAATCCATGCTGGCCCATCAACGATGCCATATCATTTGGACCTTCGCTTTGCACCCTCACATAGTTTATACCGTCATTCTGATTCATAAAACCATAACTCTCCTCATTAATGAATCTTTTATCTACTTGTATGAAATACGCACCATGCGAACCAGCAATCACAGCAACCACATGAGTGACCCGAGCACAAAACTTCGACCATCCGGCAAGTCGGCTTCCAAGCGGAGCCAGAACTGGGCTTGTGACCAGGCTGTGACAATAATTTCACTTCCCGGTTTTTTGCTACCTCTCACTCGGTCATGGGCCGACACCTCTCAGACATTATAATTGACCCTACAAAAAATACAACATAGTAGCTCAGTAAGGACTTATGCTTGCCTGAAAGTTTGAAGAGTATCCAACCTAGGGATACAGCTACAGAAAAAAAATGCTGAAAAGTTTCACTTCCCGACACACGACAGTATCTGCATTTTGAAACCCGATGTACGTGATATAGTAGATCTCGGAATTAGTTGAAGGCGATTTCCCGCAATCTCCGCAAGTCACTCGGACGAACGAACTTATTTCAGCACTTCCCAGACATTCTCATCCATCCTCTTCGGTTCTTAATTCCCCGAAAGAAGTGATCGTTCTATTGTGCTCCATGGGTTTTCAGGATCTGGGTAATACCTGTTTCAGATCTTTAACAAATGTTCTCAAGGTCCTGATTCGGAATTTGCCGGATGTATCAACGCGCGCCCAGAAAAAAAAACAAGAATGTATGTAGAATTAGGCGAGATTCTGGCACTTATATAAATGGCTCGCTTACTTACTAGTTTTCCTCGTTTCCCACCCGCACGTTGATTCTGAATCCGCCATGCCTTCGTCGCAGTCTATCTTCTCAACACCCCTCACAAGGTTGTTTAAAATTAACCATCCCGTCATGCTAGCTGGGTAGTTCACGAAGTTTTTCTTGTGAACAGCACATTTTAAATATATCGCTCTTAGCATGAACGTCGCAGCGGGCCCAAAACTCGCCGCCGCTGTCACGAATGCAGGCAAGCTAACGGTCATCACTTTCAGAAGTGCCTTATTTATGTCTCATAGGTGGCATTGGTGTCATTGGCGGCGTTCTACAGAGCCCAAAATTCCTTCAGGGCTCTATTGACGAATTGAAGACCCATCTTGAGGACAAGAACGCACCTTTCGGTGTCGACCTTCTGATTGCCCAGGTCGGAGGGAGTGCAAGAAAAACGAATGTTTGTTCTTGATCTTCTCGCTCGCGATTCCTTTCCTAAGTGCATCTTTAATAGAAGGATTACACAGATGGGCAGCTCCCAGAGCTCATTGATGTAATAATCAGGAGCAATGCGTCATTATTTGTATGTGCTGTTGGCGTCCCACCCAAATGGGCAGTCAACAAGCTACACGCTGCTGGCATCCCTGTCATGAAGTCAGCAATATCTTGGTTGAGGCTTTGTGTTAGCGCATGATGCTAAATCACCCTTTTTCCAGCATGGTTGGACACCCAAACCATGTGTCCAAGGCCCTTGCTCAAGGTATACTTCGCCTAGAATGCAATTCTTCCATGCTGACCTTTGCAGGTGTTGATATCATCTGTGCCCAAGGTGGAGAGGGAGGTGGACACACTGGTGATACAGCTTTCTCCATTCTCATTCCCACCGTGGTGGACGCTTGCAAAGGCAAAACAAGCTCTCTGACGGGTGAACCCATCATAGTTGTTGCGGCTGGTGGCATTGCCGACGGTCGCGGTCTGGCCGCTTCCCTCGCGTCAGCCTTATTCCCTTCAGCCGTAGATCCAGTGATGGCTCACGTCACAGCTATAGGTATGGTGCTTCAGGTGTCTGGGTAGGAACCCGGTTTGTAGCTAGTGTGGAAGCCGGTGCTCCGAAGAAACACAAGGAGATGATTCTCACTGCTGGTTACGATGATGTGGTTCGCACTTTGATTTATTCTGGGCGCCCTATGAGTGTGCGGAAGACCCCGTACGTTGCAGACTGGTAGGTTTCGTCTTCGTTCTTTCGTGTCAATCACGGGGTCATCGATCGAACTTTAGGGAGTCGAACAGATTGGTCGAGAAGAATGCTTTGCTTGCAGAAGGCAAAGTCCCCTATGAAGTCGAACTTCAAAATCATCCTGACAAGTCGATTCCCGCTTTCCCATGTAAACTAATGTCATATCTAGTGAACAGTGCCTTCTGATTATTTCTTTTCCGTAGGGATAATGGGACGTGTTGCGGGGTCTATCAATGTGCGTCCATTTCCTTCCCAAATACACAAATCGTTGGTGATGTATTTTTCTTCAAAGGACATTAAACCTGCAAAAGAAATGTGAGTATCTTTCTTTCTTCGAAGTAGGTAGTAGCGAGACGAGCTGATTACACTGCTTAAGTGTGGATGAGCTTGTAACTACGGCAGTGGTCAGTCTGAGAGATGTTCAAGGGCTGGTACACGCAAAGCTGTGATATTATCTGATCTCTCAATATGTTAGTGTTGGATGTCTATGTCGATCCAGCCTCCGCAGTTCTCCACGCGATGCAAGAGTTTTTCTGTTGGTCGGTATCGAGATTTAGCGAGTATCGGCCACCGAAGTGACCACTTTTTTATCTTTCTGTTGAAGCGGCGAGACTATGGCTAGTTTACTGTATCCTAAGTCCAAGAAATGTAAGGAATAATAACATAATGAACAAGGGTGAGGGTGGGAGGGTGCTCGAAAAACTATACAGCTAAGTGACTAATTATCTAGTGAACGAACATTGCCTAGTGAGTAAACTATCGCTCGCGAATGTACTGCGTTCTGCTTACTGTCAACGAACTTTGCCAGGTATTATACACCTTATATAGCGAAAATTCGTAGTGGTTTTCTGCGGTCGGCAATAAGCGTAGTACTTATTGAATATCTTACCGTCGTAGAGTAGTGATGAAAACTGAACGCGATTGATTGATACGGGGGGAACTGATCACTACTCTGAGGAGATTCAACTGAAAACTGCGGTGATGAAATGGCTGGGTGCTCGCCTTGAGCAATGACGGTGGTGGTATGAGTGCAAGACCGTTGCACGGAAAGAAAATGCAAGACCGTTGCATGCTGAATAGAAAGTGAGACCTCGGGCCCTACTGTTCTTGGCCCAGCATCCGCCAAACAATGGCATTGAGCCGAGAACGGCCGCTGGACTCATCTGATGCTGAAATGTGAACTGGATGGCATGATGCTTGCCACGCAGAGGCCTCCGAAATCGCTCCTTACCCTTGGAATCTGCGATTACGTCGAAGTACCTTACCCCTACCTGGCTAATTAGCCGGGTTAAGCAACCCTACCTTAAAACTAATTAACCAGCTTTGTTATTTCCAAGGTAGACACCCTCGCTATGTGTTCTGTATTGCTAGTGTGTCAGTCATCAATAACACCTGACCCTCACATCATAACTGGCTAATTAGCCTGGTTAACCACCAGAACCTGCAACTGCCAATAATTTTGAATAATTTATTTCCCTTACAAAGTCTATGCAGGTGTCTTGGTCATCAATAATGTTGCCATCACTGACATCAGCAATGCTCCGGCATCACGTTGGTCATCACTCCACCCTTCCTTGCCATCGTTGCACAGAGCGAGCTTGGTATTTCATCCTTCCTCCCTTGTTTTAGTACATCATTGTCAGAGATTTCTGTGTCCGTGGAAATCCAAATAAATCCATGGAATTTAATAAATCACTAATTTAGATTGATTTAAATCCAACCTCAATCATAAATTTGGATTTGGAATCAGACCAGAATCAGACATAATCCAGGCTAAATTTGGATTGGAACCAGCTTTCTAGATTGGAGTCTACATAAAATCCACTTTAAATCAGAATGGATTTATATGAAGATAGGAAATGCGTGACAATGGTGCTTATATAGTCTGCATATGTTAATATATTTGTTTTTCCATGCCTCTAAGAGGACTAAATAAACAATTCATTTCAGGGAATCTGTATAAGATCTGCTACACTTCATACATGTATCATAATAACATATGTACATATTCATAGGGTACATGAGGATGTATATAGTAGCCTGAACAATGTATATCTCTATCTGGATAGTGAAACTTGTTAAAAGTTTATAGAAGCAGGAGGAGAACATGGGTGAATACTGTGAGCATGAGTAGATTGTAGGGTGAAAGCATGTACCTGAGTATATCAGGGAGGGAAAATAGGTAGATAGGTGGAAGAATAAGGGGAACATAGTTGAATGAACAAATCTTTGACAAGATAGAAAAATAACTGTACATGTGTCACAGCCTTTGGAATAAGAGTGGCCTGTGTTTAGGGTTGTTTATTGTGTATACTACAGTTATTGAACATTCAGGAAATGTGTGCATGATGATAACACATGATGATAGAAGCTATGAGATGATGTGAGGATGAAGATACAGGATTTTTGCCATCTATTGAGATATTGTGTGTAAGGGCGACCTCTGGAGGCTGTGACACAATCACACAACTGGCAGAGGGATATCCAAGGTCCATTGAGTACTGTACAGATAGATACATGCATAACTACACTCTTGGCAGAGGGCAATCCAAAGAGGACAAGTCTGGGAATCCCCTATGCCAGGAGCAACACTTTAGAGGCACCAGAAGTGTGGTAACTAACTGTACAGTATGCATACACCACACCAAAACAAGAGACAGCCATAGGGGCATATCTCCAAATATGGCCAGAACTCCAGAGACTGCCATGGGCTGGTTATGTGGTCCTTCAGAATGTTTGAGAGGTCATGTGACCAACAAGAGTGCTTGTTGCTGACTAAGCAATCAGCCAAAAGCAGAACAGAAGTGACTGAAATGGCCCTAGGGTTGATTCTAGGGTGGAATTGGACTTGGGGCAGGAGTGTCTGAGAATGCTCATTGATGACTAAGCATCAAACATGCTTGCTGCTCCAGAATGGGAGAAAATAGGACTGGAGCCAAACAAGAAGGAACAGAGTGGAGAATTGGGAAAAACAAGGGGATTGAGGGGAGAAATGGAAAAAGTCAAAGTTGGCCAGATGTAGGGACCATCTAGCTTGCCAGCAAATGAGTTCCTTGGCTGTCCAGAAGTACTGAAGGTTCTTATGGTCTGTCCAAACTTCAAACTTGTGCTGTGCACTCTCAAGGAAGTGTTGCCATTCTTCAAAGGATTGGATAATGGCCAGCATTTCCTTGTCATGAATCTTGTAGTGTTTTGCTTGACTGCATTTAAAAAGAAAGTACAAAGGTAGGCCAAGTCAGGTGTAAGACAGGTCCATGCACGGAGGAGTAGGTATAAATAGGAAGTTATAGTAAGTAGGAAAGTAAGTAACCTATAGATAACGGCTTGGTGTTTCCCAGGGGTGAAATACTTAGGCCTGCTTTTATAAGTAGACTTCTAGCACTTAACTATTAAAGTTGAGAGCACTCAATACAAAAGCATCAAATCTGTAACTTACTCTTGTGTGATCTTAAGTTAGACTTGCTAAGAGCCCCAGAACATCAGTATTGTATTACACAGTACTACATCTGGAGCCCACCCTGAGGGGCTTTTCAGACAAAGTCTAAAATAAACAAAATCACACAGTCAAAAGAGTCTGCAATGTAAAAGACTCAAAACCGAGGCAAAAGATAGTCAAAATATGCTCTGAAAGGTTCAGCACCTGGAAAACAAAGGAATACAAGTACTAGATCAACAACTGCAACAGTAAACAAGAAAACAGTACCAAGACCAGCAACAGGCTCCACACGTGTAACCCTCAAAAATCAATGCCAGACCCGTTCACAAGGAAAGCAGGGCGTACCTCAAAATCTATTCAACCTCGAAAACCTCAGTATCAAACCCAGAGACTCGAGAACAACCAGCAATACACAAAATACCTCAACCGGAATTATACAAAACACACAAAATATCCAGCAAGTACAACATATCATGGTAGAACAACCCAAGCAAAAACTACCGCTATCCATTAGCTGTGATGCGCCACAGTTTCTGCACATGCAACCTACAGAAGTAAGATGTTTCATCTGCAAAATGGAAAGCCTGTTCAAAGCAGCAGGCATTGATGATACAAAAGAGAGAAAAGATAAAATCACTGACTATGTAGACGCGGAAACAGATAGTGAGTGGCGTGGATCAGACAGTTTCAGCAACAATGCAGACTGGGCAACCTTTGTGAAAGAAGTCACAGAATCATAAGCCATGTCCGACACCAGAAGTGTGGCAGTACTAGACCAAATTTGTCAAGAACATGCATGTTTAGGACAAGGGCATGCAGAGGAAGTCCATGCGCTTATAAGGAAATATAGAGTGGAGGCTAAGAAGTTAAAAGACGTACTAGGTAACGGGGCTTTAGTAAATAAATTCTTGAAGTGCTTAACCCCAAATTTCCAAGAGCTTGTTTTGGGAAGAGCATTGCAAAGGTACAGTCATTATAATGACGCCAAACAAAAACGGCATAAAGATGACCGATACAACCTTCAGGAGATCATCAATCTAGTCTTGATCCTCATTGATGACAGTATCGAAGATGGGGGACAAACTCTACAGGACAGTAGGGGCATTAAACAAGAGGAGGTTGACAGTAAAACAGAAGGAAAACTTGCAAGTCTGCAAGATGGAGTACAGTCTTTAGGCAAAGAGATGAGCAGTCTCTGAAGTTACCTTACAAACCATGAATAAAGAATTGAGAACCACCAGTCAATTTGTGCATGCTAATTCTGCAGAAATTAGTGCTTTGACCCCTCTCCAGAATGCATCACTAAATCTGTTCCAGGCCAACTTCAATTGTTACCATTGTTGGGAGTTGGGGCACCAAACAAATGATTGTGAGCATCTAAAAACACAGTTAAGGGAGGGTAAACTAGTCATTGTCAAAGGCAAACCCAGGTTACCTTCGGGTGATTTGATACCCAGGAATCCATCCAACGTGTCGCCCAAAGATTGAATAAACAACATCATGGACCCAAAAGCAGCTGCATTTTATGGATGGGTAGAAGAGAAAGAAGAGCCACGTACCTTTGCCACATACACACAAGCTACAAAAGACATCAAAGAACCAGGCAAAATGGATGGAAATACTGCCAAACTAGAGAAGAAGCTGGAAAAGTTACAAGAAAAAGTAGCAAGTTTGGTAACTACGAGGAGCAAGGCAGATGAAATGGAGGTAAGACAAAGAAACCAGGAGAGTTTTTAGAGGACTCAAGGAAGGTGGCAAGTAAAGACAGGCAAAACCAAACCCAGGAAGTTGTCAGCAAGTCTACCCCACCTGAGAGTGATTTAAATCACCAAGCAACAAGTAAGGAAGAGAAAAAGAGAAACTTGCCATTTGTACAAGTACCCACCTTAAACAATGAAAAACATGTGCGCTTTGCACCAGAAAAATCAAGGACACCCCAGATTAAGAATACATCAAAAGAAAATAACATAGTTAATCAAATAATGGACACCAAAACCACGGTAGCCACTAGGGACTTACTAACATTACCCAGTGTCAAGGAAGCTCTAGAGAAGACTTGGGCTAAATGAGAAGGAACAGCAAGGTGGATGGCAGCTAAAGTGTTTGTGCAAGACCAGCAATTAAAAGGACAAGAGAAAGTAAATGTTGATGACCTACCATATCCCAAGTATCATATATCAAGTGGTGAGGAAGAAGGGGTACCAGCAGGGGCAGTAGTCCATGAGGATTGTGTAGCCACATACCTGAATCAATTACCACCGGGGGACAAGCCAGTGGTAGTATATGTAGCATGGGATTTACAAGTGTTACGCTCACTGTTCCCTATGGTTAATCATCAGGCAAAGGTAGAAACCATTTTGCATAGTGGTTCCCAAATTGTCTGTATGGCCTTAGACAAGGCATTGTCTTTCAATCTAACCTGGGACCCTGATGTATGGTTGTGCATGGAAAGTGCTAACCAGCAAGTAAATGAGTCATTAGGGCTAGCTAAAAATGTACCATTCAATTTGCAGAAGGTTTCACAATATACCTGCAAGTCCACATCTTTGAACGCCCAGCATACATGGTCTTGCTGGGACAACCATTCGATATGCTGACAGAGAGCAATGTATAAAATCTAAGGGACGGGAGTGCGATTATCATGATCCAGGACCCTAACACAGGAAAACACATGGCATTACCCACCTATGAGCAAGGGAGGATGCCTAAGGATATGCAGGAGGTACCTTTTCAGGGACAAAGTCGGTGTTATGTGCAGATGAGATAACAGTCATAGGACACTTATGCTCATACACAGGAAGAAAGCCAGAGACAAAGAGATATGCTGTGGTAATGGGGTGGGGAGACTGCAGAAACGTATCTGAAGTATGTGGATTCCTAGGAACCTGTGGAACCTTTTGCATGTTCATCAAAGATTATGCAAAAATAGCAGAACCTATCAATAGATTAACTAAAGCAAAAGTACAATTTACCTGGGGCGAGGAGCAAAAGAGTGCAATGAAAGAAATGAAAAGACAACTAGCAGAATGTGCAGCGCTAAAGCCTGTTGATTATGAGTTAGAAGGAGCCATGGTGTTAGCAGTTGACACCTTGTGGATGGCAGTTGGGTTTGGGATCTTCCAAGAAGACTCTAAAGACGCAAAACAAAGGACTTGCACCCAACTGGGCTCGATCACGTTGAACAAACAAGAAGCTAGGTTCTCCCAATCCAAGCAAGAACTATACGGACTAATGCAAGCATTACAAGTCAGCAGGTACTGGTTATTGGGGTGTAGGAAACTGATCATTGAAACTGATGCAAAATATCTAAAAGGGATGTTGAGCAACCCGGGTATTGGCCCAAACGTGACCATCATGAGGTGGGTGGAAGACGTACTAATGTACCATTTCACTTTGTGCCATGTTCCAGGCAAAACCTTCAGCATAGATGGTCTTGCATGACGCATGCCACAACCAGGGGATGAAGCATACCCAGCCATAGATCCAGAATTTGTAGATGAACCTAAAAACATGAAGTTTGAATACCCAGATGAGTTGAACCAGGAAGAAGGATGGCAGGTGCACTTACCGCTAGAACTGGAAGAGTTTATAAACAAAATTGATATGCGTGGTGGTTATCTATATGGGGTAATCAACGAGTGTGGTGAGTTCAGGGAGACGTTAGCAGAAGTTTGTGGACAAGAAAGGGAAATGAGGGAAGCTGTGCAAGCACAGGTCAAAGCAGGAAACTTACACTTAAACAGTGTGTCCACGTTCACCTTATCACATGCTATTTTACCAGAGGAAAGGGAGGAAACTGGAGACTACACAGAAACTAGGTGGACCAAAAAAGGGCAAAAGATGGATGAGATTCTACACATGGTGCGTGCGTGGCTAAGGAACCCAGGGAACCAGCCAACAGACCTGATGGGATGGACTTGGGAACAGTTCCAGAAATACGCACGTTGCTTTTTCTTTGATTGGGAAGGAACATTTTTCCGAAGGAGGGAACAAGGCAAACATGCATTAGTCATTGAGGCAAATCAAAGGATGTACATCTTACGGTCTGCACATGATGCATTGGGACACCGAGGAGTGTTTGCAACCAAAGCGCTCATAGAGGATCAATTTTGGTGGCCTGAACTAGAGGCCAATATAAGGTGGTATATAGACACTTGTCATAAATGTCAGATCAGGCAGAAGACCATGATTGTTAGAGAACCGGTTGTATTGTACACGCCCAGTATCTTTGAGACCATCCATATAGACACAATGCATATGAACTCCAGCTTCCAACGGATGTAAATACATTGTTCATGGGAGGTGCACACTATCCTCTTAGATGGAAGGAAAGCCATTGCGAAAAGACAACCACAAACTAATAGGACAATGGTTATTTGAGGAAGTGATCTGTCAAGGTATTGGGGCCTGATGGTAGTGTTAGCCTAGGTGAAAAGGGGGAACTATGTTGTAGCTGAATTAGATGGCTCAGTTTGGCACGAACATGTAGCCGCCTTCAGAGTTATACCCTAGCAGGCCAGAAAAAGGCTTGTCTTACAAGGCAAGGTAGAAGAATGGATAGATATCACCCGGGACAAACTCGGAGAGTTACAGGACAATGAAGGAGAAGAAGATATAGTTGAGGATATATATCTAAAAGGGGTTCACTTAGGTCAAGACCAAGAAGAAGTTGAGCAAGCAACTAATGATGAGGCTGGGGCTGGCAGAGAAACAGGTAGTGATATTAGTGCTATACATAGTACATAAACCGGTTACAAAGCGGCTTTGATAGCAGCTGCAACATTATCAATTTTAGAGGAAGGGCCAGGGAGGTCAACATCTTGCTCCTCGTGACAAGTCTGAAGGAATCATTAACAAAAAGAGGTCCAGAGAAGGGAATATGAAGATGAACCGTTTTTGTAGGAGAGACTTGGAGGTCACAAATCAAAACCTCAGCGGTAAAAACGTCTTGATTATTGAGGGCAGCACGGACAGACTCGCAATGAGCAATAAATTGTTTACAGAGCTGTTGGGCAATATCGAGGGCGAAAAGCTGTTGACAAGCCGTTTGCTCAAAAACGTTGGAATATTTGCGTAAGCTGTCTACCAAGGCTTTTCTGCCTTGATCGAGCAAAGCGTCTACCTGTCCCAGAAGCTTGTGTATGGCGGCACAACCAGACTGATAGGAAACTAGGAAGAATAAATGAAAAGGGGAAAGACAGACAAGAGGCGAAGACACCCACTAATGGAGGAATAAAGCTTTTAGGGCATCATCGACGGCATGCTTAACAGCTGAAAGTCTGAGAGAGAGTTGGTGGAAGCAAGTAAATAACTCAGCAAGGTCGGACTCTACAAAGAAGGAAGTACTCACACCATTAGACTTGCGTTTAGGAGGATGGGGAGTAGACACACTCATCATCTTGACGTCCTCATCATGATCGCACTCATGGTCACGGGAACGGCAAGCTTCCTCACAAAGGCAGATCTCCTCACGCTTACGAGCCTAGATAAGAGTAATTAGCCACAGTTCAAGAGTGATAAGGAAGAAAAACAAGAACCTCAGCACGATCATGAGCGCCTTGTGGTGCATGACAATCCTTAACAGTTTAATGATAGAATCCGCAAAGATGCACCAATTTTTGATGGTAGCAGAAGAGCCTGCCAAGCTACAATCTATAAGTTCTTGCACCACGTAGAGAGCCTCAAAAAGGCCGGCCTGATTGGCAATTTGTTCAAAGTCGTTGTGGTCTGCAAAAACCTAAAGGACAATTGAGGAAAGACAAATGAAACAAGCAAAAAGACTATACCAAGTCAACGGCGCCAACGTGATGGGCCATCAAAACAGGAGAAGCACGGGTTTTAGCATCATCACTCAGGCTGATGATAGCAGCCATGAAAGTAGGGTAATGCTTGACTGATTTGATACGTTGAGAAGAGTTGCAAATGACACAGCTTTCCAGAAGGGAGTAAGGGTCTGGGGACGCAGGAGAAGACGGTTTCTTAAGGCCAGTAGGGGGGGATATGTTGGAGAACAGTAGGAAAAAGGTTCTTGAACGAGTAGGAAAGAACAGACAGCAAAATCAAAGTCTTTTATGGGTCTCCATACAGCTATGGGAAGCCACTCTGCTAAATAAGGCAAAAGGAATGACTGAGGACAGTCATTTTAGGTGGGGGGGAGATGTTACGACTCCGCATCTATTACGTTGTGAGGAGAGCTAAAAAGATCTAAAAATAAACAAAACTGTATTTCAAATACATACATGCTGAAAACTGTAAGCATGGTGCTGAAAACTGTAGGCACAATAGATCGCTCTCAAGACCCCATAAACCAGAAACCTTAAACAAAAAGCAGGAAGAATGGCATCCAGAGCTGAAGAGGGAGACAGAAAAAGAAAGAAATAAGATAAAAGGGGAAAGGTGCTAAAAATGAAAATAACATGCATAATGACGACACCACGCAACATAAAAGACAGAAGAACAATGGAAGGTCATTACAGAAAATAGAAGTCAGAAAACAGAAAAGAACCTTAAAGAAAAATATACCAAGAATGAAGAGAGGGCTTCCGAAGAAACATTTAAACTCAGCAAAGGATCAATGATCACATCTGATCCAATCATGGCTCCATTACGCCACCTTGGAACACAAAAAGAAAATACAAAGGTAGGCCAAGTCAGGTGTAAGACAGGTCCATGCGTGGAGGAGTAGGTATAATGGAAAGTTATAGTAAGTAGGAAAGTAAGTAACCTATAGATAACGGCTTGTTGTTTCCCAGGGGTGAAATACTTAGGCCTGCTTTTATAAGTAGACTTCTAGCACTTAACTATTAAAGTTAAGAGCACTCAATCCAAAAGCATCAAATCTGTAACTTACTCTTGTGTGATCTTAAGTTAGACTTGCTAAGAGCTCCAGAACATCAGTATTGTATTACACAGTACTACAGTGGGTTGGCAGTGAGGAGCCTTGCAGCAAGCTGCCTTCAATTCCCTCAAGTCAGCCATCACCTCCAAGCCAGTCCTCCTTTTCCCTGACAACAACTTCCCCTTCCGTGTTAAAGCTGACAGCTCCAACTTTGCAACAGGTGCAGTTCTGTCTCAACAGTCCAAGGAGGATGGCAAATGGCACCCCATAGCGTTCTACTCAAAGAGCCTAAATGCTGTTGAGTGGAACTATGAGATCCATGACAAGAAAATGCTTTCCATCATTTGATCCTTTGAAGAATGGCAGCACTTCCTTGAGGGTGCACAGCACAAGTTCAACGTTCAGACAGACCACAAGCACCTGCAGTACTTCTCAACAGCCAAGAAACTCAACTGCCAAGTGAGGACGAGTTTGCCAGCAAGGCAGCACTGGTGAAGGCAAAGGATGACATGGCTTGGTACTACAATTGTGGGCATGTTTCTGCCCCCAGGTACAAGCCAGGCAATCGGGTATACTTGGATGGGTCAGACATCAACACCACATGGCCATCAAAAAAGCTGTCACATCTGGTTCAGGACTACCCATGTCTGATCATGAAGAATCACTAACCCCTTCCTCTCATCTCTGAGCTTGTCAATAACCTTTGAGGTGCACAATATTCTACCAGGTTGGATGTCCATTAGGGCTACAACAATGTGCACATCAAAGAAAATGATGAGTGCAAGGCAGCATTTTGGACAAATCATGGACTCTTTGAGC
>JAGGAX010016748.1:15022-31786 GCA_017657335.1 Termitomyces titanicus | reverse complement strand
TATAAGCGTATGCTGACCCGCATGCCCACATGATACCTTTAGACCAGAGGTCCCGAGTTTGATATATGATACCTTAAGCGACGTGCTGCAATGATGGAGCAAAGGGATATCAATCTCAATTCGCCCTTTGATGGAAAGCGCAAGTTAACTTGAAAACAACGAGATGGTGCCGATTTGTGGAAGCGATCTGTCAAGTAGTGGTATGTATGAAAAAGGTACGAAAGGAGAAAGCAATGGCGTAATTATCAAGGACAGAAAGAGCGGCCAGTAGAATAGGCGGACAGCTCATATGCGAGCATGAAAAGAAACGAGAAAGCAAAGAATAGCATCAAACCAGTTTGTCGATGACGTGCTACCACAGTTGCCTGATCAAGGGGCTCTGACGCCCATCTATGCGCGTCTTCTAACCAGTGTACGCCTCCCACAAACATCTGGCGTGTTGGGAATACCTCGAGAATATCGCACTCAAAGTCATCTGTATATAAGCGATATTTCCGCCACAGCTGCTCGTCAGGAGCGTGATGTTTCTTTGAGGGTGATGATGTGGGCACCGCGTCCGTTACGGGACCAAGGCCAACTGAAACGAGTTCAAACTCGGGAACTTTGCCCATGCGCGAGAACATCTGGCCGATGGCGTACTTCTCCACGAGGAAGAGGTTCGCCACTGTCGGTGAGGTGATGCGTACGGTGGACGTGGCGGTGCAAACGGTTTTGTTTGAGCATTGGAGGTGGACTTGTCGCGTTTGCGTGATGGGGGTTTCGCGCGATGCAGAAGCGATGGCAGGGGGGTTAGGAATCGTCAAGGGGGTGAAAGGCTCGTGGATAGTCGGAGAGTAGAAGGTGTTGGAATAAATGGTGGCGATGGTGATAGGACGTGCGAAGAAGGCGCTAGTAAAATATTGCGTTAGTGAATAATCGAAAGATAGTGGAGTGTACAACATACCTCAGCACACGTTGAAGGTCACCCTTGGCAGACAGGGCTATACGCTCCAGGCCAGTCACCTCTTTAGGCCAAGGAAACTGATGACATAAAAATGACATAGGTCAAACATTTACATCAAAAATAGGGACAAACGACCAACGCTGATGCTCGTCGTCTTCGGACTGTATGTATAAATCGAACCAACGGGTTTCTGTTCCATAGGAAATGGGAGGGAGCAAGAAGCAACCTCGGGAGCTTGAATAGACTGGCCGAGTTGCGACCAAGACTCGCGGCGTGTAAGCGTAGATGTGTGGTCCAACATTCCAAACTGATTCGCCAGCAGATCGTACACAGACATCGAACGCTTTATATATCCTGGGAGGGAGTCTGCTCGATTCTAGTTAGTCTTGGAGCGCAACGAGAACAGGAGCTGATTCGCACGGTGTTCTGAGAGGAATCAAACTAGACGTGCCAGACCCGAGACGGAGACGTAGGTATCCAACCTAATGAATCTTTCCGTTGCTGGCCTGTATTTATCGACCCAGTTCATCCCCATTCTGGAGACGGGGTGGTTGAAAGTTACGATAACTTTGTTCGTTCGTTGCACGTGGGAATTTCCTCTTATATACATCGTTGATCCGGAGGAAGAGGGAGGAGAGCCGGAGGGAGGAGGAGGAGAATATATTGGTTTGGAGTTTCTATTATGTCTGCTAGTTTTCCCTTTCGAGATACTTACTTATGACGCTTACTTACCTGGGTTCGTGGGCCCACACAACGATTGAGAGTCATCGTACAAGTATATAGTACTGACATCCGTGATATCCGACCATTCGTGCGGAGACCACGCCGATAATGACCGACGCCAAGGGTATCTTATTATTAATTAGACGCTCCGCTCCATTAAAAACCGATTTTTAGAAAGCACCACCTCGCCCCCATTCTAGGCACGCATGCTGATACGGATGGTTGACCTGTATCCAGGACTGGCTTGTGGTGAGCTGTCATGTTGTGGTTGGATGCATGCATGTACAAGACTATGGGTGGAGTTGGTCGGCGAAAGCAGCAAAATTGCTCTGGAAGCCTTTCAATTTGGAATCCAGCGGACCGTCGACCCCGAGCTCGCTGTGCAGAGACGATCCTTCTGATGCCCATTGTGGATCTTGAGCGCTCGGATGGTAGTACTTCGATTTCAACTGTGTTTATGCCCTAGTAATGGTATGGCATTTTGGAGTTATACCATCAAGAGTTAACTATATGCATCTATATATGGCATATGTAGCTCGACTGATTTATTAAATTTTCTGTGCCTATTCCTGATTGTCACGAAGATGTCACGAACATTGATTGGCCTTGCTATATCCCGTACCCCACTTGAGTACTGACCATACAGAGGGCGCGGGGTATTAAGGAAGCAAATTGCAAAATGCCGCGTACCTACGACGGTGCAAGATGACTCGATGGCTGCTTTAGGACCTGCCCCATCTCTCTAGTGAATTGGTCTGTAAGTATAACAGAGGGACGAAGCTGCTGCTGGGAGGGGTAAGACTGATATGGTTGTCACAACGCCTGATAGTAGGGACGTCCGTAGCATACCTCAGGCTGGCACGCGACGTCCTATGTTCTATGTAGTACGGCCCTCGGCTGTTCGTGCGCGGACGCGCCGGTAATCCTATCCTATCCTATCCTATCCAAGATCCCGTTGCCTGAGGTTGTCTCGGAGACCTGAAGCCCATACTCACGGACGCAGAAATATACATATCATCATCAGCCCAGAGATCTGCAAGCTCTAGACAATAAATAATTATTTTGACAATCATTGCTTTATCTAGAACGTGTGAGAATTTCGATGTTTTCCCCGGGGTTTGATCAAATCCCTTCACTCTCCCAGGCAACTCCCAGGCTTCTTTGGATATTCTATACAAGTCACTCGTGGTACTCAACGCCATTGTAGCAACCAGCTTAAGCTTGTCAATCAGAGGCGTCTTTTTTGCTGGCCGGAATCCGGGTGAACATCACGCCGAACGACTTGACCAGTGCTTTCCAGATCAAGAGAGGGACCAGACATGTCTCTTCCTCCAATGGGTAAAGATTACGATGAAGAAAGGTCCGAACAGATGAGGCGCGAGCCTCCGGTGTCCGACAATGACGTCCTTGTCTTTCAAATCCGTGCATTCTTAGAAGCTGCCGAGGATGTCGACATTGACGTAGAAACCGTCGAGGATCTAATGCAATCTCTTCCTCCAGACTTTGACTCGGAAGTCGACCCAATAGGCGATTCCCAGTCAACAGATGATGGTTTTGACGACACGAACATTGATGGACAACAACTGACTGAAGAAGTAGACCCACCCGTTCTGCACGAAACAGAGGGACAAGGTACACACATCAGCCTTTTTTTTCTTCTCCGCATATCCAACTCATCATCCTTCAGATCAACAAATATGGACCGAACGAGAAGTTAAGCAGATGATGCATCATTTAAAGGAACGCGGTTAGAGCTCTATTAATCATTTGGTGGTCATCTACCGTTAACTCGGTCGAACAGGAATGGCCTCTTGGATCAGCGAATATGTAGTAAATCGTAATTATCCTATTCCAAAACTCTTACGCGCCTTCGGCATTAATCTGGTTATTTTTGTCCATCTGTAATCTCGCAAATCTACCGCTAACCGTCAATCCGCAGTGTGAGGCTCTGCAAACAAAGAAGTCGACTACGTTATTATATTTTCTCAAAGTTGTTCTCTCGAGGGCGTACGTACTAATCATCTTTCCTGCCACATGGCATGCAATAACTTTTCGTTACCATGTAGACTGAGAATTCGGGACAAGTTGACACAGTACAACACCATTTCTGATGCTGTCAATCTCATCCGTTCGTCCCAGCGAATGATCATCCTTACTGGAGCTGGCATAAGTCTGCATCTCTTCACGTTGATATCTATTCAATTTGGTTGATCGCTCTATTTTCAAAGGTGTCTCCTGCGGCATTCCGGATTTCCGCTCTCGTGACGGTCTATATGCATCCTTGAAAAATAGAGGAATCTATGACTTGGACGATCCACAGCAGATGTACGTTGACTCTATGATGTCGCTGGTCTTTGAAAGACAACTCAAACGACTCTTGGCTCGGCAGGTTCGATATCAACTATTTCCGGGAAAACCCAGCTGGTGAGAAATATTTATCTCCTCTTGTATTTAGCTCATGCTTCACACTCCAGTCTTTTAGTAAGTTCAATCTTTCAACGCAAAGATTGCGAGAATGAACTTATCGGTTGTCCTAGCTCCTTTGCTAGGTTTGTCGGTGTTGTCAGATGCTTTCTCGTTCAGTACCTGACTAACGAATCAAACTCTTACAGTCAGATATATCCATCTAATTTTATACCCTCCCCGTGTCATAGGTTCATCAAGCTGATTGAGGACAGGAATCAGGTGTGTAATGGTTATCTTCTCTCTCAACATCACCGAAATCTTACCGATCTCAGTTGCTTCGTGTAGGAACATTTTCGCCAGTGTAACCAGAAGGTCGCTCACGTGTTCCCGCCAAATAGAACTATACACAAAATATAGACACGTTGGAGACTTTGGCGGGTGTCAAACGTGTTCTCCAATGCCATGGCTCGTTCGCAACAGCTAGCTGTCTTCAATGCCGGCGACGCGTCCTTGGTTCCGAAATTGAAAGTGATATCATGAATCAAAAGGTTGCGTTATGTACCGTGTGCAATCCTGCCGCGCCAAGTCCTAAGAAAAAGAGAGGAAAGAAAAAGGCCAAGGGACAATGGGATAGTGACGACGAGGATCAGAGTGATGGCCCGGTGTATCCCCCTGGGATCATGAAAGTAAATATCAAACATCTATATCAGATGTTAAGGAAACTGATTCTGTTGTGCCCAGCCTGATATCACATTTTTTGGTGAAAAGCTGACAGATGAGTTCGACAACTCTCTTGCCGAAGACCGAGAACGCGTTGACCTTCTTCTGGTCATTGGGACCTCACTCAAGGTCTCACCCGTGGCCGAAATCCTTTGTAAGCGTGGCTACCTATCATAACTGTCTAGATCCTAAAGCTACCGGTAGCTCATCTTCCCCATTCAGTACCTCAGGTACTTACTACCACGATATCTCCTCTCCATTTTCATACTCACGTATCCGCAGATCCTAATCAACAAAACACCCATCCGGCACATAAACCCCGATGTGCGCCATTCTCCTTCTCGGGATATCCGTACCTAACCTCGTCGTAAAGATCGTATTGCTTGGCAACGCCGACGATATCGTACAATACCTATGTGAGGTCCTAGATTGGGAGTTGTCCTCACCAAGTCTGGCAGCGCTTCCACCGGAGTCGAATACAATTTTAAAGCCCAGGTCCCCCCTTGAAGCAAGCGGTGGCGGCCAAGGACGTGCACCGGAGCGAGTGGGTGACAGGTAGATTAACATCATTCTCGCAGCTTTTTCAACGCTGACTGACCTTTGTGCTCGTGTCCTTTTGAAGTCATGTTTGGTTGTTTGATGGCGCCGAAGGCGGTCGCTGGTTGGAGCAACTGAAGCGGGAGCTAGCGGCTCAAACTCCGCCGAGTTTGACACCGTTGGTGGTTGACTCAGGGGCCAACACACGCCTTCCATCGCCGTCACCTGCGACGGCCGCTGACGCTGCCTATAGGAAAAGGGAATTTGTCGATGGAACTAGGGAGGACTCGGAACGAGCATCCAAAAAGGCTAAACCATGATTAGGTGCCTTGCATACTTGTGAGATCTCTTTTTCACCCTTTCTATCGTAGCTACTTATCAAGATGATCATCTATCATTTCTGAGCATAGATGGATGGGTTGTCTAGTTGTCTAGGTGTTTGTTTCTAGGCCGACATCACCGTTTCTTTTGCAATCAGTTTTCTGATTTTGTTCGCACGCCGCGCTGGGTCGTATCACTTCATTCAATCATCGCCGGTGTAATGATTTATTCTAGTTTGGTTTACACATGAACCCACCTCGCCTTCGATGTTATCCATGCTCAGGATAGCATCTAAGCACTAGTACTTTGAGATTCAAATTCTCTAGAGATCATGCACATGATCCGTTCCTCGCTTGGTGCTGGTTCTCTATCAAGATGAAGAACATTTATAGTTTCCAAACAGAATTTGATACTCAAAAATTAGACTGATGGTCGACATCAGGTCAAGCTTCAAGCTTCAAGGCGTTCACCATTCCCTGTATCAATTGTGTTTATTGTGATTAGGTGGTGACAAAAAATTATTCCTACAAGTCCTCAAACAATGACCATAGAGGATGGTTGTTCTACATCAGCGTCCGCGAATGCCTGAGCAGATGTTGCCTTTAGCTCAGCCAACTTAGCCTCCCTCTCTTTCTACATAGGAACGGGGAAAATGCGTTAGCTGTGGGATATGTTATGGTCGAGATTAGACAAACTGACATGATGCACTTCCTGATCTTTGAGCGCCGCCTCTGCCTTGACTTTCTTCTCTTCTATCTCGTGTAGCAAGTTGGCGTCCTGTCGTTTCTTTAACTATGGGTGGAAGTGAGTATATGCATATCCTTCGTGCGCGTATATGAAAGGACGCGCCTGTTGGTCCTGTTCGGCATTGCGTAGATTCGCCACGGCGATATCATGTTCGTGCGTCGCCTTGTTGGCCGCTTCGACCGCCTTGACCTCTTTCTTCCCCGCCTTTGTCACGGCACTTTCGGCTTTGTGAACCGCCTATACCCCAAGTTAGATAACATATCTATGTGAATTAAGAGTGCATTCATTGCCTTCTCTACTTTCTCGCGCGCTTTCTCCGTCTTGGCGAGGTCAACAAGGATATCCTTCACGCGAGACGCCTCTATCTTCTCCTCCTTCGCGATCTCCTTCTCCAATTTCCTCACGATCTTAGGGGAGGGAGGGTGTTTTATGGTGGGGGAGTTCATGCTGAAAGGATGGGGCGTACTTGATAGTTGCCTATTTTGCTGTCCACTTATCTATTGATATGTGGCGCGAAAGCCTCAATGACGTCATCACTCCTCTTTCAGTGCCTTTACTCCATCCGCCGCTGCATACGATATTGGTGACCGGTAGAATTAGATCTTTCTGATAACCATACTATAGTGTGATAGTTCCCCCAGCCTAGGCCTGTGAACAGTTGTTAATGAACGTTCGGAACAAGTACCGTGACGGTTACACTAGAAGCTCTACTCTCTTTCATCGTCAGGATGTCATGAGTATGATAAGGTCAACCTCACAAACCGCATTCCACAAGCTACCACAACACAGATATTAATACTTATTACAGCAGGAAACGAATTGTAAGCGTAGGCTGCCGTGCTAAAAGTCAGATAATGGGTCATGTGACCGTGTTTGAAATCTTGGTGCCGTAACAAGTATCTTTGGTGTAAAATTTGCCAGTTCCTTACTCAAAAGCTCGCAACATTGACCGTTGTCTGGAAAAGTCCCGACGTCGACAGCATGACACACTGCAGCAATGGCTAAGTAAACGATTATGAGGATTCGTTAGAGGCGACATCGACAAACAAAGCCAAATACGGTAACACGTCATTAGCCGAAAAGTGAACCCAAGAAGACAAACGTTTCTAAACTTCTTATGAAAGCGCAATAATGGTCGTAGCTCGTAAAACCCCTGTGGCGCCAGCGTCATCCTCTTCCCGCTCGTCTTCTTCGCAAAAGCCTACAAAACCTGTAAAATCAAAGACACCACCAGCACCAGTTGCCAGCAGTAATGGCAAGGCTGTGGTACCTCCCAAGAAGTCGAAATCTCCCTCGCCAAAAGAACAAAAAGTAAGTGAAGTGCGTGCATCTATTGCCACCCCACAATTCTAATTGCTCTCCAGCAAATAAAATCGACCTTTCACTTCCGATGGTTTATACTACTTTCATCTGTTTTCGTGTTCTACGTGGTGTCAACTTGTCCTTCCAATTTTCCGCGAACATCAACAGTATGCCACTCGCTCGATCTATACAGGACACATATCGTAGATCCATACCTTGTGCCGCCGATTGAAACCTTCCTTCATCACGCCGATCCATATATTACACCTGTCAAGCCCTACGCATCCTCAGCCACGGAGTTCACGCGCACGCACGTTGTTCCGCGTGCCTCAGCCCTCCTCGATCTTACCTTAAAGCAATATGACACCCACGTTGCACCACGACTGTATTGGTTCTTTGTGGACCAGTACTGGAACGGCATCATCAAACCTATCTACTACAAAGGCCTGCATCCACATCTCGAACAACATAGCCGCCCATACAGAATCTACTACAGGAGGTTCATCGTGCCCGGTGCTAAGAAGGCAGTTGCTCACGCCAACGCAACTTATATCCGCTTCCGACCTCATGCCGAGCACTACCTGTCCGAGGCATGGCGTCACACGATCAATGCGTATGAAAAGATGCGGCCTCACGTTATCGAGAGTTATCGTCGAGTGCGCCCGCATGCCATTATGCTGCTTGAAAAAGTGAAATTCCATGCCCTTATTCTAGCAAGCAAGGCTGGAGACGCTCGTAGGCAATATGTTGATCCGCACATTCTTCGGATATGGGAAAAAGTTGGTGAGCCTTCGAACACGGCATCCTATTCCCAGCATGCAACATCTCTACCTACACCGACACAAGCAGCTGAGGATAAACCTACTTCCTCTTCTTCCTCCGTCGTTGTCGAGCCTGTGAAACCCACCACAGAACCTGCCATTGCCACGGAACTCGTTGATGAGCCCGAGCCAGAACAAGAAGCTGAGCCCGAAGCAACAGTGTCACAAGAGGAGACTGCTACACCGGAACCAACTATCACACCGGAACCATCCTCGTCCTCTGAAGCAGACATTCCTCCCCCTTCAGCCCCGGTACACGTCACATCTGTCCCCGCAGCTGAACATGAAGCAGAGTCCGCAGCGTCTGTCGTTGCAGCCTCCCTCCACGCTGCTGCTGCCGCCGAAGTCACCCCAGAACCTGAGTCCCTTCACAACTTTGAGCCTGAGCCTGATTTTGAGGAGTCCCGCTCCACAGAAGACGTAGACGACTTCCTCAAAGACATCGGCATCTCCGAGGACGACGAAATCGTCGAAGAGCCTGCCGGAGAGGAGCAGCCTATCGAGGAAGTAGAGACTGAGCCCGAACATCCGTCATACGGGGATCCTGAGCCGTCTCCCGAGGACAGACGGGAACTCACAGCGAAGAAACGTGCTGCGATTACGTTGCGGCACGAGAAGTGGCAAGCGGATCTCGACGCGCTGGTTAGGGAGAAGATGCATGGTGTTCGTGCGTTACTGACTGAATCACGTGGTGCTGCTATCGTGCATCTGGCACAGTGGGGTCCTAATCAGAAGGGTGTGATTGCTGAAGTTGAGAGCGAGGCAGGGAGATTGTTGAAGGGTCTTGAGGGGTACCTCAAAGGCGTTGAAGAGAAGGCCAATAAGATGAAAAAGACTGGTACAAAGCAAGGGAAGGAGAAACAGGAGAGGGAGAAAGAGATGTGGAATAAGGTTGTGGAAAAGGTGGAAATACGGTTGGCGGAGAAGGTTAGGGATGTACATAAGGAAGTTCATGATTGGTTTATTGGTGTTCACGAACAAGAGATCCAAGAGGTATGTAGTCTGCATTTCTTATCCTTGTGTAAACGGACTGACTCAGACTGATTGTCTAGATCAATGCAGTGATAGATGAGGTCAAGTCATTGGCAGACCGTGCTCAGGCGGACCTTGGGCTTGACTATGCGTGGCTTGATGACGTCACTTACTATGACTGGCAGAAATACCACGACCTCATGCGAAGTACGCCTTTTTTCTACTCATCGTAGAAGCTACTTTCTGATCTGAATCCTTTCATTCACAGCATCCGAGAACTTCACCTCCCAAGCACAGAAAATCCAAGCTCAAATCGAACCTGAAGGAACGAACGAGCTAGTCGACGCGTTGAATGATCTAGAACGTGAAGTGAATGAGGTCGTGGAAGGTTTCGACGTGTTCATTGCTAACGTTAGACGCCGTGCCGAGGGTGACGACGGTGTCTTCGGTGCTGACGCTGATGCTGATGCTGTGGAGCTTGACTCACAGACAAAGGCAGAAGGGGTGAAGGAACCAAAGGTGTCGGTACTCCCCATTGAGAACGAAAAGGTGGCACCTGTCCCCGTAGAAGATATTCTCGTGGGGCGTGCTAAGGAGGAGGTCGAGGAAAAGTTGGCAGGTGTGCCCGTTGAAGATCTTCGTGCAGGGCGAGAAGAGCTATAAGTTTTCACTGATGGTGTAGATTTGAAGAGGTGACGGGAGCTGCTTTCGATGTTACTGTTGCTATCGTCGTTTCACCCCTTATTTATCTATTTTTTCGTTCTCCTTTTCTTACATTTTGTTTCTGTTTCGCCCTCCCCTTTTGGCTTTGGCTGTCGAGCTCATGGATTGGTGTGGTGGTGGAAACGATTAGACATCTAATCGACGCTAACGCTTATGCACAAACAGAGTACTGTGCCTACCGTATGCGTTTACTTATGTATTTGATATATATAGGACAACGTTCCTCGCTGAATATTTTTTCGAAGCATTCCAGACTGTCATAAGATGCCATTGCGCCACAATAAAACTGACATCCGCCCCCTGAGCCTTGAAGAGTACCTGCTTTGTGCGTCACCAAGTGTAGCGGGAAGCAACATAGATTCTCAGCAATTGCACGCGTAGGTCAGGAATCTCCAATAGTAAGTGCACTTAGTTGACCATTGTATTTTCAACCCCACAAACTGGTACTAGTAGAAGTCGCCTAGGCCTGTCGATATCGTTCAAATTGTGTCACTGTCATCGAAACACTAAGCACATAAGTAGGACATTGTACCCAACATCCCAAAAGGAAGCGAAGATTATTTCATTGAGGTACGATAGGAATCAGATACAGTACAATAACGTAAATCTATAATTTCCGACAGTCCATTGTTCCATTGATAACCATCATTTTGTATGGAAAGACCCAGACACTGCTCCGAATAAGGAGGTTACCAATACATACACACTGGATCGACGTCAAGCAGGCTTTGAATCGAACAGATGACCGAGTCCATTCTGCCAAGGAATTCGTAGTCTAATGTACAAAGCTTATTCAAGAAAGGTGATGATACCTATAGGGTCTAGGAGATGATAGTCAGAGTTCGGGGAGCCGGTGTGGCCGGTTGTCCGATGGCGAGTCAACAGGTGTGTCCGTCAAGCTATCAGTCGAGAAGTCATCGGAAGAAGAATCCCGGTTCTCGCCAACTTTGTCCAGTATCTTCCGGACATGTGGGTCGATAAACTCTCTGCGTAAATCGTCGGCCTTTTGTGCCAGAGAGCGCGCCTGGATATGCACCCAGTCCGAAAGGACAACAACATGCGGACATATACGCCTGTAAAAATCTAGCACATGAAGTCGGACTGTCGCGTACATTTTCGCTGCGTTCGTCTGAGCATTCGACAAATAGTGCTGAGCATGAGGCAAAAGACGGTCATATGTCGCTTGTGCATAAACCGAACCTTTGCGAGCACCAGGGGCGAGATAGTCGTTGTAGAAGAAGCGAGTGTGGCGTTCAAGGGTGCGGTGGAAGATATCAAAGTATGATGGTTTGATGACACCATTCCAAAGTTGATCGACAACCAGCCAATGGAGCCATGGGGAAATTTCGGCATGGTAATAAGATAAAGAGGAGTCTATAAATGCGGAAACATGAGGAGTAATGCGAGTACGAGTGAAGTCGGCGGTAGAAGCTGTATAGGGCTTGAGAGGTGAAACATATGACTCTGCGTGTCGGAAAAAATATTCGACAGGCGGTAGAACGTAGGAATCAATCATTTGCGTGCGATAGAGGTCAAAAGATTTGCATAGCGTTATTGTTCGTGGAAAGTCGGTGCGACATATAGCAGTTATGTATACCAGGAACGCGGATAACGCGAAGAGTAACAATCGAAAAGGCCCGGGGAACGATATACTCTTCTGTAACAATCAAATTAAGAGACAAATCGCAGTCGATACGAAAGCACATACCTTTATTTTTGGTTTTGTCCCATCCGAACGTCTTTTCTTTGTTTTGGGGCGATTTGTCTGATTGCTAACACCTGGAATAGGCGGGATCGAAGGCGTCGCGACACGTGTAACTGGCTGCGTTGACGCTGTACGAGAGACTGGAGGAACGGCGCTGACAGATATCCTACGGTTTACGACCATGGCAGTAGAAGTCTCAGATTGGGTCCTTACACTTGCCTTACGCGTTGCCGCATTTGGCCTTGCTTGGTACGCGGCCCGACGCGCCCACAAAGTTTTTGCAACTAACCACCATGACCGTCCCAGATAATGATCCTTTTTACCTGAGGTACACTCTATTTGGCCTTCTGTACTCTTATCCTTTATACTTATTTCACTCATCTCCAGATACTAGTGCGTTATTTCGATCACACATCGAATTCTTGAAATATCATGAACATCGCATGTGCAGTACTGGCCACTCGGGGAAGCATGGTCATGAGTTTCTCGAGTTCGAGTACTCCCATGGTCG
Organism: Termitomyces titanicus; assembly: GCA_017657335.1. Lineage (NCBI taxonomy): Eukaryota > Fungi > Basidiomycota > Agaricomycetes > Agaricales > Lyophyllaceae > Termitomyces > Termitomyces titanicus. The sequence continues at coordinate 19,355 of JAGGAX010016748.1, read as the reverse complement.
TCTTCGATACGCGAACAACTCCAACTATCGTAACGACAGTCTCATCCGTAAAGAAAGTCAGTGCCAATAGCCTACCAGTAAAGCTCCATCTACCCACTCACCTATCGTTCATTGTCATTAGTGTGGGTTGGACCTTTAGTCGTCAAAGAGCTCAAGCGGATAGTTGAAGCTAGCGAGATTATTAAGTACGTTGTTCTATCTCTGTGATCAGTCTCGTTGATGTGTCTCGCATCCAGGGAAGATGACACCAATTGGCCGAAGAAGAACATCGTCGGGAAGCAGGAACTTGAAATTCGAGTTGGAAATGATCACATCGCATTTGAAGTGCGTGTTCTGTTCCATCATAGGTTGTCCATTCTCTGATTATCATTCCTGCGCCATAGACGGCGAAAATTGGCTCTCTTGTGGATATTCAGGATAGCGAAGACCCGGAGGGCCTTCGTGTGTTCTACTACCTTGTGCAAGATCTGAAGGTTAAGAACTATTACGTCCTGACTTCGTCCTCGACTGACTATCCTGGTGTACAGTGCCTCATCTTTTCCCTGATTTCACTTCACTTCAAGATCAAGCCCATATAAATAACTTCTGCGTAATCTGCACCTAAATGTGACTGGCCCCCCTTTTTTTTTCTTGAAATGTGAGTGATGGTTCGAGGTTACCATCTTCAAGGTCTGATCATCTATGTTAAAGAACGGTAAAGCCCAGATGACATGGTTTTCGCCGCCTAGTTTATTATCATGTCTAGTCCCCGCTCCGTCAAGAAAGCCTGCAGCTTTTGTAATAGGTATGTGCCCTCAGTTTATATCAGGGCTGCTCTTTGACCTGAGTTGTTGCTCGCAGCTAATCTCAATCTACCTGTTTTCTGTCGAACAAAGATGGCGGCGAAAAAGGAATTTCGGCTGACATCTATAATTTGAGGGTAAGTGAGATGTCGAGGGATAGATCTCCTCGAGGACCTTTAGACGAATAATCGAACTCCTTCGACGTACTGAGTTCCACGCACGTGAAAGGCAACAGTCTATTGATGGAAAGAAAAACACTTGTAATTCATCGAGAAGGGGCGGGAATCATGGACCATGTGTTGCTTACCTCGATACGTATGAAATCGAGGTTCGAATAGATTCTTTCACGTATAGCTTCGTTCCTTTTGCAGGCCTCGATTTTCCAATTCATAAAACCTCATTGAAATATGACTTCAAGTATCCAACATCATACATAATTCCTCATCAACATTCATAGTTGCGAGTGGAGGTTGGCCCATCAAAAATGAGACGGATCAATAATCCGTGAATGTGAATGTGAATTTTATTTCCCAACTACGTTACACATGATGCATGATGTTGAACTCATGCTTCATGTAATACCTTTTGACAGATATGGTGACTGCCAATCAGTGGCGTTTCCTAGAAACATGTATATCCAAACTCGAGGAGAGGCGGGGAAACAAGGACACAATGTGGGCTGTCGCAGGTGTGTTCATGTGAATCTGATTTCAAGTGTAGCCTAATACTAGAGCCAGGACTTCACGTTTTTTGGGAGTTGAAAATGCCCAGATAGAATCAATGAAAACAATCCCTAATATGGATAAGAAAAACACTTTTCAACCGACGCGCACACACATGACTCCAGTAAGGAACCCACGCTGTCTACATAATTGACAGAAATGACTTTGCATGAAATGAGATGAGATATAAGTAAGTCATATGACGCGTCAAATTATTTAAAAGGCACTGGGCAGTCTTTCGACAAGGTCCCGAATGCATCGGACAACCATGACAACGAACGTAAGGGCTGTTGACTTGTTGATGTGGCGTCGATATTTAATTATTACACCCTCAAGAAGAGTGCTGACCAGAGTCGGCGGGTAAGTATAGTTCAAGCAAAAATGATGATACAATAAGCTGGTACGACGGTATCTAGTGAATAACCAGAGATAATAGCTATAAAGACATTAGCTACAACTGTAACCCAAGTATCAGGTACACGACCCAAATTGAAGTTCCAAAAACCAAGTCAAAAGAGACAAAATTATTGCAGAAAAAAATGTTCATGCGTGTTGAGCGGAACAACTAGAGAGCAAGAAAAAAGACGCAGGAGCAGAGTGAGGCCGCGAAATACTTGCAATAGGATCTTTCATTGTTTCCCACGAACGACAAGACCACCGTCCCAAGTACCAACAGACCAATGATCTTCGAGAAGTGCTTTCCTGATAGCAGGCTTAAGAACACTGACTTGATTGACGGAATGCGATCCACGACCAGTGATGATTTTGAGTGGTTTGCCTGACATTACAGAATCAATCCGATCGTTCGTTCTATCCATTGGAGAACATGCACGTACCTTGTGATGTGGGAAGAGTTTCGAGAATTTCTTTTACGATGATAATCGCCTCGTAGGCCGTTGTTCCATGTAAATCAACCGAATAAAGATCGCCCGACGTGGTTCTATACACCAGGGTTTTAAAGTTTGCTCCGGAAGCACAGTCATTGGAAACCAACCTTCTAGATTCCACTAGAGTACGAGCACCATGTAATGCCTCCATCCGCGCAAGCTCTTGAAACTCACGCGCCTTCGCTCTCGCGAGTCAAGACATCAATCACCAGATGAGATACACAAAACTTACCTTTTCGGCAAAATAAAACGCAACTTCCCCACCTCTCGTTTTGGAATTCCCCTTTTGCCACATCTTTGTCGCCTGCTTAAGCATCTCATCCCTTTTACGCATACTCTCTTCCATCCGTCTCTTATGTTCATTGAGCTCCCCAACATCGCCTTTCCCACCTTTCCCGAACGTATTGCCGCAGCCTTTAACCTTGCTTGCATAGGCAGGGATATTCGCTGCCAATGGATGAGGGCCTTGATTCGCGGGGCGACGTTGAGGGACCGTCTGCCATTGGAACGGGTCGCCTTTAGTGGACGGAGACGGGGGCGGCTTTGCGTTTGAACGCGATTGAGGTGGCGGTGGAATCGGTGGCGGGCCAGTGGGAAGTTTTGGGCGTCTAATTTGTTGTGCCTTAGGGCTCTGAGGCGTTGAGTGATACACACCCATCTCTAAATATCCAGCGGAGTCTGAGTCTAATTCTCTAAGAAGCTTCGCGAGATCTAGTGCGTCGTTTCCTTGTCCACGCGTCGCATGGAGTGAGATCTCAATGTCGGAGATGAGGCGCATACGCGCCTCGTCATCCAGGGTTTCATATTCAGGCAAGATAATGTCGAGCAAAGTAAAGAGGGTGTCGTTGTAATCGTCTGAAGGCGTCTTGCATTGGCTGCTGCAGATAGACTTCAAGCAAGCATGGAGGGCGCTATAGGGTGTCGCGTGTTCTGGGGAATGAAAATGGGATTGGAAAAATGATGGGGGGTGTGGGGGAAGTAGTGTAGCAAGATGGGATGATAAGGACGAAAGTTGCGTCCATGGGTCTGGTGCAGCGACGGGGCGCGTTACGTCGGCATTCGTGCGCTTAGGCGCGTGTTGTCGCTGGCGGACATCAACCAAGGATATCGTTTTGCCACGAGCATTCTTTCGTTTCTCCACTTTCATCGGGTTCTTCTTGCGCTCAACCGTCTCCCAGCCGACTTCTCCCTCATGTGGGACACCATCCAATCCTTCCTCGTCCAATCCATCCAATCCCCGTTCTTCCATCTCTCGAATAGATTCGGCGGTTAAAATCTCCGCTACAATATCCCACATGTCGACGTCATCAACGGCAATGTTATCGAGGGCCGATCGCAATGTTTCCAATGGTAGATGCGGCAAAAGCTCCTGCAAAAAACCGAGTGGAGAGCTAAAGGGTTGTTGTGAGGACTGTGATGACTCAGAACTACTTGTAGCCGTAGTGCCTTGGTAAAATTCTGGTGTACTGCTTGTATCATCAGTGTTTGAGGTGAGATGGAGGGCTGAGAGCTCGTTGAGCTGTGATTCGTCCGCTTGCGAAGAAAGCTCTCGTAGAGTGTTTTTGAATTCCTCAATTTGATGAGCCGATGGTACGATAGCATTGCCCCGTACATCTGTTTCTAGATCGGCCAACAGAGCCGCAAGTAGAGACGAATCTAAAGGTGGACAAAATTCACCCTAGAATGAGAGTTGATCAGAAATTTTTGACACAAGATGAGATCTTACCTGGAGAGTCTCAAATAGTGAACTCATCGCGAGTTGTAAGCGAATCGACGTGAAAAATATATGGTCTATCGCCGTAGATAACAAGAAAATAATATGTAATGAGATTCAAGAGGCCCGAGGGAGGCTACGCGGTTAGGTGATCTTGTCTGGGGTTGAGGTAAAGGGGCAATCCCAGTCACACGAAATTGCTCCTTGACAATGCACAGCCACCAATCC
>JAGGAX010016748.1:0-14947 GCA_017657335.1 Termitomyces titanicus | reverse complement strand
CCGCTGGCCCCATCCTTGGCATCCCTTAACACTCTATCTTCTTCTACATCATGCTATTCTACTATTCCTTGGCGGCAGCGTTTCTTGCGCTCATAATTGCATGTGAGCTTATGTCAAAATATGGAGGACTCAGAGCTGACAAATATCCGAACTCACAGTCTATCGCTACCGTGCCTCCATTCTTCTACATATCCATATACCAGAGCGAATGAAAACAATGTTCCCAGGAATCACCCATTATACCCCACTTTCAACATTCTCGGAACAAGTCCACGCCGGAATGACTTCTTCTCAGTTCGACATTGAGGCGAATCTGAGGGATGGCGATTCGCGGTCTGGGTTGGACGAAAGAGGCACTCAGGAGGTCATGGAGATAATGCGTCAGCAACGAGTCAAGTAAGTCAACGCATTGTATGTCTTCTATATACCAATTGTCGTCGAAGCTTCGACCAGGCTAGGCTCATTCGTCATAATCGGATTCTGGCTCAGAATGGTATCGATTCATCAGGTTAGGGCAAATGAGGCTTATGTCTTGTACCAATTATTGATAGCGTCTCAGGAATGCCCCTTGACTCTAAGGCCGTCACCCGTCTATAAATCGATTGGTCTTTCCCATTTATTGCTTTCGATTGCAGTTCAGTCTCTGATACATACGCCCCTTGCATCTCTTATGGAAGCACTTTCCCCTTTTCATAATATCTATGATCCTTCCACAATCCTTATCGCTGTATCCATACTTTGTACCGTTACTTTTGGTATATCGAACTTTCTGGGAAAGTCTTGTTCTCACCCTAAACAGTGCTCCTGACTTGGTTTTTCCGTCCTATCAGTACCACCAGGTGAGTTTTTTTTTAGTCTGTAGGGCTATTTTTATCGGTTTTAGCTCTGCCTCTTGGGAAGAGACGATAGGCTTCGCATTGTCAGGGAACTCATCATCTCTCTGCTACTTTGCGATAGGCTTATTCCGGGCCCATACGCATCCGCATCATTCCAACCGACGTAGGCTCTCATGTGCTCCAATACATCTCCCGAAGTCGGGAAATTGTCTGGACCAAAAACTTTTCTGATCTCGGTGGCGCCATACCACAAATTGTCGAGCTTTTCCGTTATGCCTCTGAGGTTCAACTCAATGGCTCAGATGTTTCTACTAGCTATGAATTACTATTTCTGAAACGCGACATAAGCATCAAAGCCTCGAGGCTTGGTCACGGATCCATATTCAACTATCATGTTATCAGGCACGTGAAGACTTGCCTTCGGGTCCGACCCATATGGTATTCTCAGAATTCGTTCAGAACCCCAGAATGTTATCATTATGTATCAAAGTACCCATCCGACTGCGCTCCATGGAGAGTGCGAATACTTAGATGCCATATCCAGTCACAAGGGGACGAAATGTTCCGGAGTCTATTCATTTCAGTATGTCGTCCGTTCCGTTTCTTCATACCGAGTCGCGTGCTACATTGAGATGCATGTTCTTCTGCAGATATGTTATTCATGATCAAGTCTTATGATCGGGTCTATGATCAAGGAGGCGGCTATATGAGTTTCCTGTGGCGTGTGTGCTGCATGGTTTGACATTCTTTCATACTGTTGAAGGACCGTCTGTTCCCTTGACATGAAAATTTCGAGCGCTAGTCGTCCTTCATTTCCTGAATTGAGGTATGACCGACCATCTATGCTTCCTGATCTTTTCGTGCGAACATATCAACTGTCAATTTCGCTTCTGAGTACACTCCATGTAGCGTGGACTCAGAGATCTTCTTCCGTAGAAAGAGGCATCGAGATGCATATGTCATAACAACTTTTTCGGTGTAATCGCGGAAAGCAAAGCATTTAAAAGAGAGGTTCGTCTCGTTTGTTTTCGTCAACTCGTCAAGTTACCCTCTTCGAGTTACAGTCGACGATGATTTTCTTTGATCGTTTCAGAGCGTTCTTGACGGGATGCATCATCCTTTCTCCGGCTTTATTGAGAACTCGGGCATTCGATAACTCTCGAAGTGATAATGTACGTGGTATCCACTATATGGTCTGCTTGTGTACTCATCATACGATGCATATTCCAGCTGGCAGTGTAATATCTTGACGCACGTCAATGTTCTCATAGTTGACCTAAATCTGCAGTTACTGGGGTCAAAACTCCTATGGAGCGACGCATGGCAGTGACACGGCCAACTGGCAACAAGGTTTAGCACACTATTGTCAGGTAAGACGAATCGAAACCCTTATCTTTGCATACATTGACATTCAGTAAAGGACGATACCATCAACGCCTTCCCTATCGCTTTCTTGAATGTATTTTCTTCAACAGGTGGCCTCCCAGAGATCAATTTGGCCAACGTCAGCTCTCCTCAACTCATCAACATTCTCAATTGAGCTCACATTGATTGAACAGACTTGCAACCCCACCGACTCCGGTGTCTTCGCCGGAACCAATCTTGCCAATTGTCAATTCTTAGCTGCCGATATTCAAACCTGCCAAGCCAAGGGGAAGATTGTCACTCTCAGTCTTGGAGGCGCAACGGGCGCGGCCTCCTTTAGTTCTGACGCACAGGCTCAGGCTTTCGCTGACACAATATGGAATTTATTCCTGGGCGGAACGAGCTCCACTCGTCCTTTTGGATCCGCAGTACTTGACGGGTACGTTTCTGTGTTATTTATCGTCTGGCTCTCCTGATTGACATTGCTCCAGGATCGATCTCGATATCGAAGGTGGTGGAACCGCTTATTTCGACTCTTTTGTGTCAAGGATCCGGTCGCATGCTAGTGGAGCCAGCAAACCGTAAGTTAGGCAGACATTGACCCTGCTCCATCTGACTCTCAAAACAGATACTATGTTACCGCCGCCCCTCAATGTGTATATCCCGATGCATATCTCGGCACAGTGTTGAATTCAGTCGCTTTTGATGCTGTGTATGTACAAGTAAGTCTTCGTTTTCTATCCTTCTGCTATAACTTGACCATTCCTCATCTAGTGTGAGTACAAATCATTACAGCGACAACACATTCTGACCGAACTATGCTCCTTGTCGTCTCTCTAAAGTGTAAGTTATTTTTGGGTCTTTTGACTCTAATTGACCAGAATTTTGCATGTTGTTCCTAGTGTAAGTTCTCATTTTCAAGAGTCGTGATATTCTGTTCTAAGGTGGTGATCAGTATAACAATTACTGCGGTGTCCAGAATTACAACAACGCTAACGTGAGCTTTCTTTACCTCGAATCAAGTTCTGCAGGTTGCTGAACATCCATCCATGATAGGCCTGGGATTTCGGCTTATGGTATGTCGCTGCATCGCAGAGTGACAGGCCGTGTTTGACCGCTGATCTCGCAGGGACACCTGGGCCAAAACAGTCGCTGTCAACAAAAACGTGAAGGTTTACATTGGTGCACCCGCTTCCTCGACCGCTGCGGGATCTGGTTACGTAGATGCCGCTACCCTTGGCTCAATTGCCAAAGCAACACGTGCAGCATATTCCTCCTTTGGTGGTATCATGCTTTGGGACGCATCTCAGGCATATGGTGTGTTGCAATTGTTTCTTACTCGTAATGCAGTCAATGCAGTCTCTTATCTCGCGATGACAGCCAATGGTCGTTTCGACTTAGCAGTGAAGAGTGCGATGGGAGCAGGAACTGGAACTGGAACAAACCCTTCCACCACAGCGACTACGCACACTACTACTACTAGTACAACCCATTCTACCACATCTACATCTCCCGCTGCCACCACTACCGCGGGAACAGGAACCTGCGCAAATGTGGCCGCTTGGGCCTCGGACGTTGCGGTCAGTATTGATAAGCCCTTGCAGGTACTATGTCATTCTAACCCTCAATAACCCTTCAGTATGTGGGAGGGCAACAAGTTACCTACAAGTATGATGATTTCCAAAGTTTCATCGTGAAGACTAACTCTTTTCCAGTGGTCATCTCTGGACTGCTCAATGGTGGACATATGGCGATGCTCCAGGTGGTGCGTTTGACCATTGCTGAACTCCGAACGATCAAGAATTCGATCTTTTTGATAGGAGGTGTCGGTGTTTGGATTGACAATGGAGCCTGTACTTCAAAACTCGCGGCAACTGGTTCAGTTGCATCCGTCAAAGCACCGGCCTCTGCTTCAGTTGTGTCTGCCAAGGCCTCGGTTGCATCTACTAAAACGACGGCCTCCGCCTCAGGTACGGCTGTTAAGATGGCTGCGGCCTCGGTTGCACCTGCCAAGTCGACGCCCGTTGCGACTGTTAAGGCGTCCGCTTCCGCTTCAGCCGCGTCAGCCAAGGCGACTGCAAAGCCCATCAGCGCTCGATCTTCACGATTCTTCAGATTTTAAGGGATTTTAAACGGATGTTGGGAAGAATCCTATCCAGAAGCGAAGTCTACATACATATGTATTATAGAAGTCTCAATTTTGTATGCAAACATAAGCAATTTATGAGTTACATAGCACCTCATTCCCGTGTCCACTCGAGCCACTGAGTTCCCTTCAATACACCTTTGACATTTTCATACGCGCTGATTGTTCCCCGCAGTTTGAACCCGACTTTCTCGAGTACCTTGACACTTGCTACGTTTCCCTCAAGAACCGAAGCCTGAATGTGACGAGCATCAAGACGAGGAATAATCCAACCATTTATCAGGGCAGTTATGGCGGCCGTCATGGATGCCTTGACCATGTCGTTCTGGGACAACCCAATCTATGGTTTTATGATCAACCGCCCATCGCCGCTAGCATTACCCAATCCTTACCTGCAATGTCCCACATAATACTTGGATCACCAGCTCCTTTTAAAGCATCCTCAGCCAATATTGCTGCTCTCTTTTTATCATCGCGGATTTCTTTCCGCTCAGAGCGGTATATGCCGAGGTATCCCAAAAGTGTGTCCGAGCCGTCTTCATTCACCTCTCGGACGATACGAACGGGACATCCAAGAGCCATTTTCACTGGTTCTTCTGCCGTAAGCGGGTCCCCCAGATGACGAAGGATCTTGTCTGCTTCTTCCATCTGCTCGGAGAGCCAGGTAAGACCATGCTCGGGCTGGTATGGCAAGGGTGGCCCAGTCATCCAGGTGTAAATCCTAGAATCATTGAGCGCAGCAAGTACGGCATCGACGTCATATAATCGTGGGGGCGTGATGATGAGATTTTTATTGGGATGGGGGATACGCAAGAACGGCTCGCCAGTTGACGCGTTGACCTCCAACGGCAGTAATTGTTTCATTTCATTGAGTGATTCAATCGTGACGATTCGAGTGCCGAACATTTCATTGGTGTGGCATATGTACACAGTCGAGTCATATACGAGTCATAAGCTGCCTCGGACTATGTATGTCGGGAACGTCTGCGATTACATATGTATTGTCGTCAGACATACGGATATAAAGGCCGATTTCGCGCATCGGCTTCTGTTGAAGTTTATTTCACCAGTCATTTTACTTCCCCAGATGAGTTCTGAGTTGGAAAATAGTACAGGTCATTTGAGGCGCTTAAGTAGAAGAGAAATGATCAACAAGTACAAACATAGGTGCTTCCCCAAAAGGTACATTTGTTCGACATCTTCAAATACTTGCTTAATGTCGGACCTCGACTACGATTCAGAGTATCTGGAGAAGAAGGCGAAGAAAATTAGCAAAGTGACTATATATACTTTATATAGTTCCTATTGTCTGACTTCGAAATAGACTCGTCAAAAACGGCGGAAGCTTTCATCCGGTCTTGCTCTTTCAAACGAAGAATATGCGGATGACTCCCTATCACGTTCTTTTTTTGATGAACTAGGCAATGGAGACCCAGCAGTCCAGTCTTTTCAGGAGATCATTGACCATTTACTTCCGGATCTCTTACAAACGCGTCTGAATGTTGAAGAAGGGATAACAGAACTCGATCAAAATGTAAGGAGAATTATCTCCTTTCCGCGTATTCCCAAAACTTTTTGAAATTCAACAGGGAAAAAGTCTTCGCCCCCCAAGGCGGGCTGAAGTTTCGCATCTCATCAGTGGTCTCGCAAATTCAAATGATTCTACATCTGTCATGAAGGCGATATCCGGACGGAAACTTAAGTTGGATCGAGTGTGTGTTACCATAGAACATAGAACTCCAGAACTGACGCGTTAAAATTTGTAGGAGAGGCGTCGAGCTGGACTCACACGCCCTGAAATGAAGGCGGGGGACTCGGTCACACCTCTTCACACATCCCGAGCATCGATAAGTCCAAATCCTCAGGTCATAGACACCCTCTATAATATCCAAACAACTCCATTTGCCTCCTCGTTCCTATCACGCCTCCAGGGTACTACAGCGCTCATTCCGTCATCAGTCATTGCCATAGACTGGGAAACGATCACTCCCTGGATGAACCTTATGTCTGATATTCGAGATCATTACGTTCTTGCTCAGTGAGCATTGCGCCGAAACAAAGCTTCCGAAATCTCTACTGATGACCTATGTTTTTTGAAGCCCGGAAAGGGAACGGCCTGTCGAAAGTTTGGCTCCGATAATTTATACCTCGCTCAAAGAAGCGCATCTCATGGACGTTCATGACTTGTTGGAAAGTGTGTTCTGGAAAGGCATCAACGGCATGAGCTCTTTTGCTGTTTTACCAGGCCGTACATGACCGAGATTTTCCACAGTTGCCGATTCTCTTGATCATTCCCCTGAGCGTTGTACAGTTGTTGCTTCATACAAACGACTCGTTGTTGGTGTAGCAATCCTCAGCTCCCCGCGCGAGACGTACATTACATATCTGGCCGTCAAAACCGGCTGGAACAATGCCCGAATAGCAAGGTACACATCATTTACAGACCGAGTAAAATGTATTACTGACTCACGCAGATCCATGCTCTATCATCTTATTATGTTAAATCCGAAGAAAGATATAACGCTCCATGTCTCCGTAAATAATTCGGCAATGGTACATCTCTTCACACCTCTTTGTAGAGTAGATTCTAATTTTTTCTTGTAGCTTTTGTATAACCGATTCGGTTTCAAAGCAGAAGAATTTGTGGCTGGATTCTATGAGCAATACCTAGATCCAAATTCTCGAGCTTCCAAGAATGCATTCAGACTGCGGTTACGACAACAATGACAGCTTCTGACAGTCGCATTCAAATAGGGCTATGCTGCTCCTCTTAACCAACCAGTTCAACTGCGGCTAGAGCCGCCGGATGAGCTGCATTTTCCTGCTATGCCGTTCGCAGGACTAATCTTGGGGCATGACAACATATTCAATTTGGCCCTAATCCTCCGCGGAATCGGCCGAGATTCTGTGTGTGTTGAACGCTCGCTTCCTTGTAACGACCACTTTATTGCCCATTGGGGCATGCAAATCCTCGACAGATGTCAAACCGCGCTTAGAGTGTGTTAACTGGGGAACCACGTTTACATACGCCTCACCAACGAACAGCGACCTGATACCAACCAACAAAGATGGTGGGTGACATAACCGACACCCCGCCCACCTCGCGGGACGACGGCATATCTTTTCATCCATTCTGCATGTGGTTCTTAGGGGAGTATACATAGATCATTCTCAGGCCGCTGTCGTGAATCAGCATGAGCAAGGAGGTAAGGGTGTCTGGTGTCCTCTCCGGACACGCCGTTAGTGGAGTCGGTCTTTCGGCGCATTTAAAGTCACATTGTCACAGAAAATATTGGGTTGGGTATGGTGCAAATGTACAAGAAAGGTCAAGTCAAGTTTTATTGATTGTCGTGTGAATGCTGATGGTGGCGTTAATATTAGAAGATGCAATGCTGCTGAGTCGATGCTTGTTATGAGAGAAAAAAAACGAAGAAAAGTCCCAATTTTTATGATTCTAAAGGACGCTTGCGTAGCGTCTGAGCTGGTGCCATGTTGTCCATGACACTCAAAGCCCTCCTTCTTTTGGTCATCGAGCCACCCAACTCCTGGGCTTGACCATCAGCGCCTGGTGTGCCGAGACTGACGCGACGTCTTCCGGGAAACTTTCCTGGCCCGACCGTCGCGAGGGTTGCGTATCCCAACTGGCACGAGTTGTCTCCAAGTCCAGCTCCCTGGCAGCCGGAAGCTTCTTCCCCCTCAGCAACCTCCGCGGCAGACACGGCTGCGTCGTAAATCCAATTACCTCCGATCCTTCCCCCCTCCGTAACCAGAGGACCGCTTAGAGACTTCCTCCTCCCGACACAACGCTTCTTGAGTGCCCGAATGTCCTCCGCAGGTGGTCGACTTCTTATGATCATCGTTGGCGATTTTGGCGACCTCAGATAGGTGCTAGTTGATTTCCCTTCTTTGTTTTTGCTCAGAGCCAAGATGGTGTTCGCGCGGGGTCGGACGCCAGGCTTACGCGAGCCCCTTGGTTTGTCAGTTTTGAAGTGAACATGGCCATCCTGTTTCGTATCCTTATCTTCCTCTTTCGCTTGCTTCTTCGCTTCCGCTGCTGCGATCGTTTCTGAGAGAGGTTTATACTCGTTCTGCGAGCGCTCCAGAGCCTCTTTGACCTTCTGCTTCCAGTCGTCCATTTGGTAGAGCTTGTGAAGCATGAGCCTGAAAGTGAATGTGTATTTCTTCCCGAGGGGGAATTTTGCGACTGATTCTTCGTCCGAGTGGTCCATATTGGTGTCGCAAGGATTATGAGAAGTCGTTGCGATCGTGTGACTGCGCTTGCGTCCAGTAGTCTTCTGCTGACGCACATCAACGTTGTAAACGCGATTATTGACTAGATTGGCGAGGTTGTTTATGACAGGAGCGAGATCGGCAGGAAGCGGGATAGTGTCGATGTCGTCAATGTTGTCGTCATTATCGTTGTCAATGCGACAACGAGATTTATACGAAGCGAGGCGCTCAAAGAAGTTAAAGAGCCTCGTAAACTCGGCAGTTTTGGGTTCGAAAGCCATAGCGAGGATGTAGTTTGGACAGGAATCGACGCTGATTGGCACAGCTAGTACCGGTTTTGCAGCCAACCCGTTTGGAGGAAGGTGTTCACCAAAGGTCAAAGGGCTTGTTATACTGGGCACTCTGGGCCAGCTCTCTTCGGCTAACAAATCAAAACCGCCATCACTGCCACCATGGAAAACCATTGTCTAAAACTGGTGGCTGGCTCTGCTCACTCATTCAAAGTTCGTTAACTTTTCAACAATGGAACTCGCGGAGATTTCGAATTGACATGGCCTATAGCAATGTGATGTTGAAAGTCAATTATTATGCTTAATGTTCGTTGTTAGTGGAAAGCGGTCCATCACTCTGCAAGCCATGTATAACACCGACAGCTCTGGCCTCAATTTCCAATCATCACTACCATGGCGCCCTCCTAACCCTGATACGTCCTTTACTCCGTAGAATCCAAATCGTAGTCTTCATGTCTCGATCTTCCATCTCGTCGACCCTCTTCTTTACAGCATCAACAATGCGTTCTTCTGTAATATCATCGTCTTCATCCTGAGATTGATCCGCAACATCCTCTACCGTGTCATCAGAATCGATACACTGCTCCACGCGAACCGGCTCTGTGTCACCAGCGACAAGAGAGCTCCATCCGATCGTCTTGAGGGTTTTGAGCTTTTGACCGACTACGATACTTGCCTGAAGTTCCCGTTTTCTGATCTCAACGATAGACCCATCGAAACATCGTCGGCATTCACTCCAATCCCGAAGCAGAGGCTGCAGAGTCTCTTCTTCCATGACATGGTAAATATGGGACGACAACAGCGAATCATCAGACAAGAAGACTCCAAAGTGTAGGTGCTCGAGATACTCTAGTGGTTTCAAAGCGGTCGCGAAGGCGTCCTGAAATTTAACATGCGGTGAGCATATTCCGTTGTATTCACAGTCAAGGTGAGCTCACGGCCATCTTCATAACGTCGAAATAGTCGTCTGGAACAGGCGAGTGTAGGGTACAGCCAAGACTATCCTCGAAACAGGCCCAGCAACAACCAAATTCGATGCGTTCTGTGCAGCTAAGGTAAAGATCCACCAGACAAGGAAATGTTTTCGCGATGACTCTGAGCAGCAAGCAGTCTATACGAGGGAGACTTGAGAGAGTTAATGATGACAAATTCGGATAGGTGATCCAGGGCGCCAATGACGAGAAGATGTTAACAATAGTCGGGTGTTGAGTCGAGAGTCCTTCCTGCGCTAAATCGACGAAGAGTGTTCGCAGATGCGAGAGCCATTGCAATCGGACCGATTTGTGAGAGAGAACTTTGGATGGGGCATAGAGATTACTGTCAAATTTCGTAACTTATCTGTCGCGTCATTCATTTAAGGGTGCATATACTCACGTCACCCACGCAAAACCATCGACTTCGCGCCCCGTTGCAGTGTTCATTGAGTTGAGTATTGGGAAAATTGCAGACCATTCTTCGCGAGTTGTGAGGCGTAGATCATGGAAGAAGCGACGTAGAGTTAGTTGGCGAATAATTCTCGATGTCAAGGTCAGGGAAACGATTGATGCAAATCGTTGAGAATTTGATCCAGATGGAAGCCGCGCGATAAGAAATTCCATAATACAATCTAGGAGTTCAATAGGGATTCGTGGAGATAATAATTGCTGGTTTTCATCCTTAGTACTGCTGGCAGAATAGAGAAATTTGGTCAACGTTGAGCGAGACCGCTGAGTATTTGAGCGCAAAAGCAAAGCAGAATTTCTTGAGTTTCTTCTAGAAGGCATACCGATAAGTGCAGCACAGAGACTACAAGAGCAGTTATATGAACATATAAGGTCCAGATCAAGCAGGGAGAAGTCAATTTTGTTAGTCGACGCGTTGCGTCACGCTATCACCTGATTTGTGACGGGCTACACTGAGTTTCTTCAAGTTGTGGGGATGCAAGCAAGATGCAAGGTGAAGAAGGTATAATACAGATAAGAGCCATTATAATATAACCCGGCTAAAATATAATTAGAAGTGTTTACTAATCTTCATTGAATTCCATGGACGAATGAGAGTTATCGCTCAACAACCATGCATGACTCTCCTCCTGCCTCGAAGGCGCACTGAAAACAGTCAGTAAAATCATCCAGAAGAGTTCGTAGTAGCTGTGTAAGAGCTCACGTAGACTTCTGGTTCCTCTCTCTTGCTCTCTGCAATGGAGGAACATCCCAGAAATCATTCATCTCACTCGTCAGAGTCTTAGAAGGCTTCGGCGTGTCATCCTCCGATTCAGAAAGGGTTCGCTCACGAGAGCAGATGGAAAGGGGTGTCCTCAAAGAAGACGAGGAAGGGACGACGTGTATCACATCGGCATCACCATCACTAATATCGATATTGGGAGCCTTGCTCTTTCCCCGGCGTTTCTTCTGATTCTGGTTCTGGCCACGTTTCATTCTCCCTGTGTCCCAGTCGTTGCAATCATTGTCAGTGGAGCTCTCGCTACTGGAACAGAGGTTGATATCAATAGTGGAAAGCTTCCGGGGGGGAACAGCAGCTTTTCTGGGTGTCACGTCCATGTCCGTGTGTTGAAGATCTATAGTGCTGCGAAAGGGCAGACGTCCAGGCTTTGGTCGTGAAAGAGGCGTCTCCTCGGTATCTTTGACGATACGAGAAGTCACAGACGGTAATCGTTGAGGTTTCGGTCGCAAATTTTCCGGGTGTTGTGTATCCCCAACGTCTCTGTCCCCTTGACTAAGGGTGCTGCTTCGAGATGGAAGGCGACGAGGCTTTGCTCGGTCCTGATTGGATTTAGGCACATCCTCGATGTCTGTATCGTCCACAGAAGTGATTATCTCGACATCACTGACGCTGGTTGTGCTTGTATTCTTAGCGAGGGGTCTAGGCTTGGGACGCGGTTTTGAAACCCGTGACGGAGACTCAGCCTCGATATCCAACTCCCTTCCCTTCTTCTTCTTCCGTGTCTTCTTTGCAGCTTCCTGCTTCTCTACTTCCTTCGTCTTTTCTATCATCTGCCTCTGGTATTCTTCCTCCTCAGCCCTCTCATCCGCATCTACCTCCTTCCGCCTCTTCATCGCCCTCTTCATAACTATCATATCCGCAGCGCCCAGCTCAAAATCGTCCGATCCGCCTTCCTCTTCTTCCTCTTCGTCAACGGGGAACATAGCCACGCCATAATTCGCACTCTCCCGCAATATTCTAACAGCATCCCCAATTTGGCTCTCATCGAGGTCCATGTCCTGCATGATTAACCGTGCACCAATCTCAGGGACCATGATTCGTTGGAGGAACTCGCTTGCTGTCAGAGGAAATACCAGGTCTGGATCGATCGAAGCAGGCGGGAACAAATCATACAGAGTTTGGTGTATGATAACCGACCCCATTTCACCGTAACTACAAACAGTCTCAACATGAATCAAACAAGAGAAAGCGTAAGAGGCACTTACTATCCAGGCTGCATCTTCTCAAAACTTGCAAACTGCCCGCGAACACCTGCAACAGTTCTGGTCCCCTTCAGTCTCACCTCCTCTAACGCTTCCCTCCAGAATACACACCGCGCTCTAGGCCGGCTTTTCTCCCTGTCGCCAGACAGATCGGAAACCACCTCACTCGTGTCTTCAATAATAGCACGCAGCGCGCCCTTCATCTTTCGCACACGTTTGCCAAGCTTGGACCAATCAATCGTCTTGGGCCAGCCCTTACGTTCAGCTTCTGGCAGCATTTGACTCTCAAAACGATGACGCTGGCATATCGCGATATAAACAGTGAAAGGCGCTGTACGTCCGAGGCAATTGCCAGGTCGGGGCTCGGAGCGTGACTTTTTCACGGCAGAAGTGAGTAGATGCTTGAGCTGGGAGGTGGGTTGAGAAGGGAGTGGTATATCACAGTAAGGACAAAGAGTTTTGGGATCGATTTCTAGTGATGTGGTCAGAGAGAAAACAATGCATAGATGAGCTTAATCTACCCTGAGTGCCCTCTTCCTCTGGTTCATCCTCCTTGAATCTTTTTGAATTCGGCTCGTCATAATTTTCCGAGGACGAGCGTTTGAGAGACGACCGAGCGACTAATAGCGATGACCCAATGCTATTGAGCACCTGCGTGCTCATCGGGAATGGCTGAGCCTTAGATTTTGTCTTTCGAGGTGCTTCGTCACTCGGTGGCGGTGATGATCCTACGCTATCGAGTCTTTGTGTGCTCATAGGGAACGGCTGAGCTTTAGGTGTATTATCCTTTCGAGCATCACTGTGTGGTAATGATCCAATGCTACTGAGTCCCTGCGGACTCATCGGGAATGGTCGAGCTTTGGGTGCGTCATCCTGTTCAGGTCCTTCATCGTCATTCAATTGACTAGCAGAGTTAGAAGGCCGTTTTCGTATCCTGGTTTGTGCAGATTCTTTTCCCTTTTTCGCAGGGGGTGGTAGAGGCTTGTTCGTAACGATCTTCTCAGAGACGGTCCTCTTCCCCGCCCCCTTCTTCACAGTGACTTGCTCCTGTGATCCCAGAGGATTAAGTGACGGGAACTTCGATGGAGCCCTTGGGGATAGACAGCGAAATGCTTCAGCTTTGAGTTTCTTGGAAGGACCAAGTTTTCGGGTATCGTCGTTGTCGGACAATCGAAGGGGTGATCGATTAGAGACAGAGCGACTAGGTGTCCCAGATATAGTCATGCGCCGCGCTGGAGAGCGTGGAGGAAGGCTAACAACGACAGGAAAGGCCTTAGGGACTAGCTGCACTGGCGAAGCTTTACGTTCCAATAGACGCGGCTTGGGGCGAGTCGATTCGGAGGGTAGATTGGCACGCGTTAGTGCTGTATATTGGTCTTGGCGTCGACCAGGACTTGGAGACCTCTTGTGAGTTTTACGTACAGGGTCGTGTTCTCGACGTGTATTCGTTTGAGGAGGCTTAGGTAGTGGAGCCGGCTTCCTACTTCCAGATGTTTCTGCATTTCCATGCTCCTTTTCTACCGGTAACTGAGATGAAGACGCGTCGGGTGATTGATTAGCTTCAGGGGGCTTATTCTTCTTGAACTTCAGGCGCTTCAGCACATTCGATTTATCCGAAAAGGAAGGATGAAACTCGTGGCGAACTCCTTTCTCGTCTATGTATCCATCCTTTCTATCCCACTCGTTCTCGACAACCACAGATCCAGCACGCGAATTGGCGCGCGAGGAAGGCGGCAGTGTGTCCAGCTCGTCAGCGCTATCGGAATCCGGAGTCCTAACCACCCTTTTCTTCTCCTTCAAGGATGATTTAGATTGTAGTGGTTTCGAGGATTTAGCAAAGCTCGACCCAAGATCCTCAGCTGCCATACCCGTACGACGCGAATTGATGGGTTTCGATGAATCAAGCGGTGGAGGTCGTGACGGCATGCGAAGTTTGGGATCATCAGCGAGGGTCATCGCGTCCCATGATGAGCTCCCGAAGAGGCTTTCCATTGAGTAGAAGGAGAAGACAATGAGAAGAGCTACTGTAAACTATATTACTTACAACGCGAAAAATCAAGCGTGGCTCGAAGCACGTGATCGTTGTGGGGGCCTGACATAGTACAGAGCGCTAGAGCTTGTCCGGAGATTTCCCTTGGGACTGACCTAAAATCCGCAATCTTTTCCAACCGGGAGTTGCAAAATTTTCAGCAAATCGCGATTTGCAACACATCCATACCTTCTATTTTAAATCGGTCTTCGCAAATTAGCAGTCTAGTATGTCCTTTAGAGATTTATAAAGTTAGTTTCCTGGTAAGGTGTTTTGTACCCCTGTCGGAAGGAAGCCGGAGGGCCAGGTGCCAAAAACAGGGAGTTGCAAAACTTTTGTCACGAGTGTGTCACATAGCCGATTGATCCCTACCTCGGTTAACGCCGACAGGCACCAGAATTCTCAGTTTCGGCAGCCGGCTGTGAAGCGGACTTTGACATTGTGATCAATTCGAGAGTTGCAGTGTCACGCAAACTGCTCTTTCTCTGCTCCATCTCTTGGGGCTGCTTCATATTTTTTGAAACTCCTGAAAACCATTCTTATATGTATACATATCATGTCTTAAGAATTTTGTCCTAGTACACTCTTTACAAGTTAAAGCCGAGGCCACTCTTTTTCAGAATCGT
>JAGGAX010016747.1:0-32048 GCA_017657335.1 Termitomyces titanicus | reverse complement strand
AATGTCATGAGCCAGGCCAAAGCCCTTACCAGGCCAACTCCTCTGGCCTGGCTTGGCTTGGCTTAAAAAGGCCTGGCCTGGCTTGGCTGGGGGCCTGAAGCCGGGCCAGGCACATCACTACTCTAGCCTGAGGCTAGCGAGATCTGTCAGTGAAAGAGGAGATGCACCTACCGTGCTGAGTGCTCGCTTTCTCTTTTCTTGCTTTCGTTCGCTTGGAGTGTCATGGGAAACCACTACATGCCAGTGAAACCATTGGATTCCCTCGTTAGCTGGAAGTAAGTTAGTCAGATCGGCCATCTGTGACTTCAGACTGATATCATCATTCTGCCAAGTAGAACTCGCATAGTAAGTGTGAATGTAAGAACCTCCGAGTGCGCAGGCTTTCTCAGGTTTGGTATGACTTACATATCCATGGCTGTAATCAGACAATCAAGTACACATCTACAATAAATACTAACATAATCCATGCATATCAATCAAGCTTCGCGCATCCCCAATTCTCCACGCACTAAATTGAGATACCATCCCTGAAGGATCTCGTTCCGAAAATGACCATGGCCTTGTACGACCTGTGCAGGCTTTCTTGTGGCGATTCCAAGAACGGCATCTGCAGCACTGGCAGTCGTGGGCACAGGACCATCTGGCACACTGAAGTTGGCCAGAATATATCTACAAAAACCAAGACTTTCTTCCAGCTCTTGAGCCGTCAATCCTGGATTCGTCTCAACAGCACCTTCCAACACTATCACCAATCAATCGAAAGCTATGAAAAATGTTCCAAGGTCTGTTTATACACACCTGGTCGAAAAAGACGGAACGCCTTATCGATATTATCCTCGCCGGCTTCTACTAAGACATCCTTGTTTTGCGCTCGGATCTGCTCGTACGCAGAGAGGGTGATGAGCAGGTACCTATAATAACAAAAAAAAATCATAACGCATAAACGCATAACGGAAGAAGTACATCCCGAGTCAGGAATGTTTGTTTTTTGTCTCCCGAGGGTGGGGCTTTCATACATACCGTGTATAAGAACTATCAATTCTGGAATTAAAGAATTCAACAGCCTTAGCCTCGGTGCAATCTCCTCGAATGGACGCAGCGATGGTACCCGCAGCCGAAAGGCCCCCAGTGAACGCAAGATGAACACCCGAGGAAAATAGTGGATCAACAAATGCTTTTTCATCATTAGTTGAATCTGACCGGTGATCAGCATCACACACCTCCTGCATCGCCAGCAATACGATACCCAAGCCCCGCATATCGAGAGGCCGAATAACCACAATCCCCAGCAGATTTGATTTCGCTGCTCAGTTGAGCTTTGTTCAAAACTCGCATGAGACCCGGAGCTCGTCCCAGCTGGTCGATATAGAGTTTCTTTATCGGATCATCGTCGCCACTGCTAGCCAAAGCTTTCTTGTGTGCGTAGGAATCCTTAGATATGACTATACCGACGGATGTGGTCCCATCGTGTAAAGGGATATACCAAGCCCAGCCTGTCTCATCTACGTTACCTCCGGTCAATAGGTATGCACGCCACTATGAACATTAAGAACTCGCCTGTCAATGCCTCAATCCAAACCGCATTTTCTCTATTCGTTCCAGGCGCATATTTACCCCCGCCTCTCCAATACCCCCAGAAAGCCATATTCATCAAGGACTTTGTAAATCGCCGATTCTTGAGGTACTTTGTTGACATGATCCCTGTTCGACCAGACGCATCTACCAGATAATCGAAATGGACCTCTCCTGGTTGACCATCCTGAGATTCATAAATGGCAGACACGGGCCTTTCACCGGAAAATTTGATGCTAGTAACCTTGAGTCCTTCGAAAACTTTGACGCCTGATTTGGATGCATGGCGCAACAGAAGCTCGTCAAATTGAGAGCGAATCTGAAAACAAGGATAGGATTGAAATCAATAAGGAGGGAACCATCCTGACGTACCACGTTCCACCCAATATTCTCGGGATTGAGTCCATTAAAATCAGTATCTGTAGTTAGATATCCATCCTTGTCAACGAACGATGCTTTCCGTAGAGCAAGCAAGGATACGGCTTACAGCCTTCTCGCTTATCCTGTTTAAGTTTGAAAGCACTTCCAGGCTGGGGATTCAATGTAATGATCAACAGTCATCCATGATCATGGTTCTGTTGTTTTTTCACCTTAATCATAAAGCCATGATTTTGGATGAGCTCTTCAGCACCGATGAATTTCATAAAGAAGCGGCATGAATGAAGCATGCTTTCTCCTATGTGATACCGAGGAAAAACGTCGCTTTCGATGAGGGTAACGTCAAATCCCTCTGCGAGGCAGCGAAGGAGATCAATTCAATGACTCGTTGTACGAGAACACAGCTATATGAATCTTGCCTCTTGCCAATACAGTCGCGGCATAAGAACCAGCAGGACCTCCTCCGATGACCAAGATTGTAGTGGAAGTGGGCTACGAGATTATTTGAGCATTCTACCGGTGCAGCCATTGGCGTTGAACTTTACTACTGTTGTCACCTGGGTCATGGATTGAATTGGGGTCAATTACGACAACCTCACGGCTTTTATATTGTTTCTCAGTTTCATTCTTCCACTGGGGTCGGGCCTAGTCTCCGGTAGCTGACCTAATGACAGATGGTATGTCGATGAGCCCGGCCTAAGTATGAAGCAGACACAAGTAACTCATGACTCACCAAAAATAGAACGTTCCCAGTGAAATCCGACTCGTATATTACAAAATTCTAATCGTAGTGGTGCGGGCACCATACCCAACTCTGGAAGTCTCATCAGGGCAATATACAGGAGTGATTTTCAGCCCGATACCAGTGAAATCCGACTCGTATATTACAAAATTCTAATCGTAGTGGTGCGGGCACCATACCCAACTCTGAAAGTCTCATCAGGGCAATATACAGGAGTGATTTTCAGATCGATACTTCTTTCAGATGAACTAAGAAGAAAGGAAAAATACAAAAAGGAAAGTGGACGAGAAAGGAAAGAGGAAGAAAAGTTCAACGATAACACGTTACGGGTTCCTGCTATGAGATATTTAAAGGAACTCCACCGGTGCAGTATTGACAAAGCGATGGCTTACTAATGTTGTAGGCTGAACCATGATTGTGCTTTGGTGAATGGAGAGAACTCGTGCCTTTATATTGTTTTTCCAGAGTCCTTCTTTCAAGCCTGTGGAAAATAGAGATAAGTTCAATACCCTGGAGGCAAGAAACAAAACGAGAACAATATGATTGGAATGGATTTAAAGTTACGACAAAACGGGGCAAACTTACTACGCCTCGCTAGGCAAGAAGGAAAATAGAGATAAGTTCAATACCCTGGAGGCAAGAAACAAAACGAGAACAATATGATTGGAATGGATTTAAAGTTACGACAAAACGGGGCAAACTTACTACGCCTCGCTAGGCAAGAAATCAGAATACGTCCATGGTATGATATTACGAAGCCTTATCGGTCCCGTGGATGGCTGATAAATACTAAGCCGTCTGAGGTAGCGGAATGTTCTGATCACGACTATTTTTTACTTGAAACTTATTTCACTCGCGGTTATACTGTCGTGAATTGCCGGCGGATTCTATGTATTTCCGTGGACGTAAAGAACAGTCGTGATCTCAGCTTTTCTGTAATGCTGATCCGGAGGATATATAGCAGACCTCACCACTTGATTGCAACGTAGGATTCCTGGTTGGGCTACAGGGTGCCAAATGACATTGTCTGACATACGAAACGTATCTCATTTTGTCAACTTCTCAGAGCCTTGGTCGTGCGCCCGTTTAAGGTCATGTCCATCTCCACAATGGTGAATACCTTCAGTCCATTTGGCGGGTCCACTGGATATTCAATTGTACGGCCATGGAGTTAGCATAGGAGGTCATGAACCGACCCAAAACATACTTTGGTACTTACTACTGTCGTACACGATGCCCCGCACTCTCATCTCGATTCTCGATAACACAATACCACGATCGATTACATACGACGTGGCTCAGCCATGGATGTGAGAGCAGATTCATTGAGAATGCGAACCTTTGAAAATTGACCTCGGGGTTTGATGTAGCGAGAGGAGCTGGAAGTCTTGTAGGTAGCTCGCTGATGATACGTTACGTAAATATGGATGCGTGAGTATGGGTTCACTGGAAATAGTAAGGTTTGACTTGAAGAAATGATCTTAGACTCGGAGGTCGGGTAGATTCCACATGTACTTAGTGGTAGTTGGTAGAGAGAGGCAGTGACACCGGACTCGGAAAACTGCCGCGGGAATTGCCATTTTCTCCGAATCGGATCACAAGGCTTTTGATAACGCCATAAGTATTGGCAGTTTTCAAGACGTGTACATAGAATGGGGGCATATATACACACATATGTATATCCATATTGTGAACGGAAGACGCTCAAAGTCCAGTGAATAGATCAAAAAACGATGAAAAAACGATACCCTTACGCGGCAGTGTTCATTATTTTGTTCCTGAAGTTAAGTTGACCGTGGATTCCGTAGAGCGTAGACGCTCTTTAATGTCAGGAAGGTGCGAAGTGGTGCGAAGCCTTGACAGAATCAAGATCTCAATGTTGGCAGGAGAAGAATGAGAGTATTTATGAGGCCATCGCAAAATACTCAAGCGACGTCGGAAGTTGTCGACTACATATTTACTTCAACTCAGTGAACATATCAAATCGCGACTACATATATGTATAGACCCTCAACGTCACAGTCTATCGAGCAACGAATCATCAACTGACAAAAATGATTCCGTCGTCTTGGTTCAGGTTCATAAACAACAAGGCAAAATTTGAACCTGACGGATTTTTCTCAAAGACTAAGCTTAGTATCAAAAATCAAGCATGTACATACCAAACTTGTCCGAGTCGGTATTTCGCAATATATAAACATCGCAACCATAATCGTTGATGGCATGACAAGTGCTCGGCTCCTTCTTTCTCGAGTGTCCTGTTTCTTCCATGAAAGGGTACATCGAAGACCATTCTCATCGGCATACTCTTTGTCAACTTCAACACAGTGGGTGATTTATTCCCTACATAGTCATACCACTGTCGAATGAAGGCTACTACTCTCACCGGAGCTTCTCACACTCAGAAAATAAATATCTGCGAATCGGGTGTGCTCGCGTGAGAATCCGGTTCAGGATGTGACCGATTCTGTCGCGTTAATTTGATGTCAATATGTGCTGATGTGGCGCAATCGTCAAGAATCCCCTACGTGCCAAAAATAATTTTTTATACCTCAAGCCTGGATATTGAAGCTGTCATAGTACGCATGCATTGGAAACGATGAATGAAGAATTGTTATTCCGCCGTTTTCGCAAAAACCGTTGACTATACTATTACAGGTTATTTCAACTGAAATGAGTGACTAGGAGGTGAGGAAGTCGAAAATGTGTCCGTGAAAAAGAATGAGCGTGAACGTGAAAATAGTTGTACATTAATAGTACATGGGAAGCAATGAGAAGAATAGAATGAAAACAAAAAAGCAAGCTGTTACAGGAGAAAAGAAATCTTCCCAAGACCCCACCTCGTGCAATCGTGTAAACAAGGATGTCGAATAATAAACCACCTCACAATATTAACCAGCATCATCTCCACTGACTTCCAGCCCACCAGCTCTTGTCCGCACCGCGGACGGTCCATTCTACAACACTCTGTGACGAAGCAACATAGATATACTTCCCACTCGGATCGAAACATGTCCCCGCAATATCCAAATCTTCCACATACTCAGGCTCCCCACCGCTTCCCCTTTCGACACGATCTCGCGTACTCACACTGATCGTGGGAGAGGCAAGTCTGGCTGGGGACGTTACGGTCGGTAAGTGTGTCGATGGGCTTGGAGAAGACGATCGTGATGGCGTGCGGGAAGAGGCGCAATCCGACTCGAGCTCGTCTACCTCGATATCGTCTTCGTGCCCCCGCCGGCTGTTGACTGTACCGTATGTCGGCCGCGGGGTGTACTCGTAATCTCCGTGAGTCGAGCCTGTATTGGGATCATCCTCTTCTGCATGCGAAGTATTGGATTGTCGGCGCGTCCTTATCCCGTGAGATCCGAGGAGCACCTGTACATCATTCTCGATGACTGGATCACCGAAAGGAGGAATGATGAGGATGTCGTTATACTCGACCTCGCCTTCTCGATTGCTGACCGTGGCAGTCGAGTCGTTCATAAGAAGTGCCCGCCAAGTTGAGTCGGATATAGAACTTGGGGCAGAATAGGGAGATGAAATGCGGAAAGTGTCGCCCAGGGCGCGGAGAATGTGAGCCTGAGATGAACGGTTGTCAGAAGTGGTTTGTCGAGAAGATGATGCGGAGTTCAGTCGGGTCGAAGAATGACCGTGATGGGTATGAGATAGTGTAGGAAGCCTAGGTAATCTATATGACGGGGGTGAGAGATGAGTTTGAGAGCGCGCGGCTGGAGCTGGAATAGGAATTGGTGATGATTGTTCGCGTACAGCGGGTACTTGAATAATTTCTTCGCACTCAAATGTCCTCGCATCTACTAAATGGAGTAGGGAAGTATGCTGTTGACGTGTTCAGGAAAACGAAGGATGACAAGATGAAAGTGATTTACCTCCGTAAAAGTCATGAGTTCCCTATCTCCTGATCCACCAAACTTTACGTTCCTTACACTCCAACCAGGAGCTTTGAAACTGCCTCCTGTCCAGTCAAAGACATCGTCCACTAACCAGCCAGAGGCTGCACCGTTACCCGAAGGCATCCTTGACTTTTCTGTTTGGAAGATCTTCAGAGGCTTGGAGCTTCTGACATCCCAGACAGCGAGAAGACCTTCCTGGGATGCCACGGCAAACTTTGATCCATCTGATGAGAACGCGGTCGAAAACGATGCAGTCAGTGATGCTGTCGAGTAATTCATGTGCGTGAGAGTAGGAGATGGCAGTTTCAGAGTCGCTATGGGTGAAAAGGTGATCTGAGCGCCGCCCATCATTCGATGGAGGTACACCTTGGACGAGTCTCCAACGGATAGGATCGTCCGTCCATCGGGTGAGATTGATGCTGGACCTGATATTCAGGACAACCAAGCACAGTAGAGATCGGACGTGACGCACAATGATTGATTGGAACTCCAAGATTCATGCATCCAACTTCGTCAAGAATTGTTTTTGAAGCGCTCCTCAATGGCACGTTATAGAGCTTGACGGTGCAATCGTTATTACTGATGCCAAGTCGGGGTTCTACACTGCTTTCATTTGACCTCGTGAGGCTCATTGAAGTAAGAAGGACGGAGTTATTGATGGATCCGGACATGGAGAATTCCGTGTGCCACAAAGCACCGTTTTGTCGGTGGCGCGTAGAGAGTGGCGAATGGTAAGACAAATGGATTTCAGCATCCTGTCCGCCGGCTGCGAGAAGCGTGTTGTCTGTTCCTTCGATAGGAAGAGAGCTTAATGTATTCGGATGGAATGCGAGCTTAACGATAGGCCGAGGGGCCTGAGGAGGGTACACGTTACTTGATGAAACCATCATTCGACAAAGGGTTTGACGTACCGAGTCGGGCGTATTGAGATTATGTTCGACGATAGAATTGTTTTGCACGTAGTTTACTACACCCTTCTCTCGTGGACATATTATCAGATCCCGCAGTTGGCTGTTCCCTCCAATGGTCAAAATGTGACAAGTACAATCATTTGAAAGCAAACTGACACATGGCCAATGACGACACTAGTCGGAGCAATGGCTGTCGGTGCTGTCGAGGTCAGCAATGGAGGATCTCTGGCCATTGTGGATGTAGTCTGTGATTAAAGGATTACGAAAGAAGACAGTGTGAGAGTAGGAAGACAGCACAACTGAACCTCCGAGAGAAAGGAGATCAAGAGGTCTAAGCAATCACGTGTCGGCAACACTAGCGATCACCTCGACCCTGCGCCCACGTTCCGGTGGCGGCGGCTAGATTCATTCAACCTTTTGACAGCTTTGTTCTGCTAGTAGGTGCTACATATGTACATAACGTGCCTTTTCACTGGAGTTGTACTTTCAAAAGCTCCTCCTGCTCCTTCAATGAACTCATGCATTTTCTTTGGCTTGCAGTACACTAGGCTTGGAGCTTGCTTGGAGCCAATGGACCCCTCAGTGGCATCTGGGCCGAGTCACAATGGCATGTCTCCATGCACTTCGGAATGATGTTTTTTTTCCGACTCGGCGAGTATTTTTTGGATACATACTTGATAGATTTGCTGCGGCGGGCATCGACGGGGACACTACTCTCCTTATGGGAGTCCTCTGCTACATGGTTCTTACGTGCCAAGAAATTCAATCAGAAACCCTCCTTGGATGGTTAAAAACCAAGCAATACGCGTAAAATATCAGCACTCTCGAATGTGCAAACCATGTATTCGATAGTCCATCGCGAGGCGACTCCCAATCCACCAAACAGTGGTACGTTCCGTTTCTATTGGATCTCATCGTCGCAGAGCTGGTGTGTTTCATTAAGATCTTCAACGTCAGACAGTGATTGTCTGAAGGAGAATCGCATAAGAAAGGAAACATTCGATGATAGAACAGGTGATTCGTATAGTTCCCTGTCGACGGGATATACTCCCATCTTGTAATTTGACAAGCATCAATTCGTTGGCATGTAAGTACTCAACATCTGTTGAGCATGGGATGGTGATTATCGCCCCGATGGAGCCTTGATGTCTTTGTGAGCCTTTCACCAAATTAGACCGAGCGCGGTGCTGATCCTATCGTCAGGGCTTTTACTGACAAGCACACCTATACATAAGGTCACTTTTCGCAATATGTAGCAACCACTTCGATACCACGGACTTTTGGGACATCATGAGATTAACACTCGTTTTTGGTTGGGCGCCTCAAAAAAGTCGAGAATCCTCGTCAGCCGCCCCTGCCCGCGGGGTTATCTACGTATATGTCCAAGTAAGGCATTATGAATTTGATCATGTCAACGATGATGGGGATCACCTTTTTTTCTTCTCGCTCAGCGCTGCATTTTCTCGACTGCGAGATGGCAAGAACTATTCTGTATCTTAGTAGAAACTACGGGGGGTTGTTTTGATCGGAAGTGTGCCGCCTCAGTTCTCTTACCAAGATGTGTTGTGCACAGGGGCCATGGCCGCATCTCTCGGTCCCACTCCCTCTCCGAAGTTCTCAATACACTTTCGTGTCCATCATCGGCTCCAAGAGCCCGCAACACCTTTCTTTGGGATTCATACCCTCTTCGGAGCAACAGTGGGACGTATACGTACCAGTCACCATCATTGGAAGGATTACACAACTGTCACCCCGTCCTCGTCATCTCCTTCGACTATGTATTACGACAGGAGAACAAGTGCCACTTAGTTATCAGCCCCTCTAAGCTACACGGGTACTGCACCACTTCATCGACTCAACCGTACAATGGATCATTTCGAGCCCAGGGTACATCCTGACTCAATATAGATTTATCTCAGCTACTTCTCCCACACACCCTGAAATCCAACATCGTGACCAGACATGTTCTTATAGTAGAAATTCCAACTACACCGAGACCTTGCTCGAGAGTCTTGTCCCGAAGTCTGCACTCGGGGTCCAAAGGAGCCTCAACGACGTTTCTCTCGCATCCTCGTCATATGGTCTAGTAATAGTATATCATTTGACCACCTCAAATTCACCTTCAAATTTTACCTAATTTCGATTTCGCGATCTTGTTGGCTGATACCTATTGGACACTGAATTCACATCTAGGTTTATTCCCGAGTCGACAAACTAGATTCATAACCATTCATTATACTTCCGTGTAGATGCACCTAATAGTTGGAGAACCGAAACCAATCGAAGTTTGACTACACTTCAAGACCTACAAGACCTGTCGTGAAACTACTGCATATCTTACAAACTACAATTACACAGATATGAAACCCTTTGATCCAATTTCTTCTCCGAGCCTGACTCCTTGTTGCCTCCGGGCACCTTATACCTCCCATGGTCGCGCGACCAACTTGACTCCTGACACCCGATCATTCTCCAATTCCATCAACCCTTTTACAATGCCTTCCAAGCCACCAGGCAACACCTGGAATCGATTGGGCTGTATATCGTTTTTACAACTGAGATCAAGCTGATTGACAAGAGTCCCCACTCACGATGATCATGCCCTGCTCGAGGAACTGCGGAAGCTTAGCATACATCCCTTCGAGCAACTCTTTGTTCTGGGGCAGGCGCATGATTCCACGGACGTTGGTATGGTTGATGTTGTCGTTCTTCGTGATTGCCAGGTTCAAGACAGTGACGAGGTCGCCACCGGGGGCGAGGAGGTCGTGGCCTGTCTGTTGCGTCGCTGGAGTGGAGATGGCGTCGTAAACGACGTTAATGTGTTCTTTCGTCAATTTACTGATCTCATTCTTGAGCATATCAGTTTTGAGGTTCCTATCGAGGACGTGCGTCGCTCCAAGAGACTTCAGGAACTCGGTGTGTTTGAGGGATGCGGTCGTGAGGACAGGCGAGAATCCGGAGAGTTTGGCGAGTTGGAGGGCTGTTGAACAATTAAATGTATGTTCTGGGGCGGAGGATTGTTAACTTACCGAATTGACCAACTGAGCTGGCACCTCCAAGTACGACCATCGGCTTACCAGCGTGCTTTCCCATGTTCGCAGCTTCGGTGGGCCTTGGGAGCGCTAGACCGTAAGGCTTGTTATTGTAGAACCCAATGTACGCAGCCGTAAGGGCGACTGGAATAGTGGCTACATCTTCATAGGAAAATTTTGCGGGAATCTGGCGAGGGTGATACATGAGCATAATACCAGATGATCTTTGGTGATGGACGCGTACCTTCGCGGTCGTCGCAGCAGTAGTGAGCGTATATTGCTGGAAGCCCGAAAAGTCAGATTCAAAGGCTCCTTGAGTAAATCTGCATGCTAATCAGCCAAAGATAAAGAACGATTCAAATCGCATTACACTCTGTCTCCCTTTTTGAATGACGTCACACCCTCCCCGACGGCCTGAACTTCGCCAGCAATGTCCGATCCAATAACAGCAGGGAATTCTTCGATAAAAGCACCGTACTTCTGTATCTTCCAGTCGAGCGGGTTAAGCCCAGCCACGAGGACCTTGACGAGGAGTTGACCCGGGCCGGGCTCAGAAACGCTTCGTGATCCCATGACGAATTTGCCCTGCTTTGATTGAAGGAGGAGAGCCTTTTGGGTGGTCATGATGGTAGATGACATTCTGTAGACGATAGTGGAGATGATTAGAGTGAGAGCAGAGAAGATGAGAGTTCAAAGCTGCATAGTTATTAGTGTGCACAAAAAGAACTTGGGATGAGTAAGCCGGTGAGATTTCAGTTACCACTGTAGACACATATGCAGCTTCTGTACCGAATAGTGTCTCAAAATCCCACTCCGTTGACGATATAAGTAGTTGACAACATGAGAGTCCAATACAGGGGCTTGGCGGCTGTGTTACATAAATTAAAATCGCAACTCTAAGTTTGACCTGAGTCACGTGATTCTATATCTTTTATAACTTAAACTTAAACTAAACTACCCCAGGTGCGATTATGCACAATCGCACAGCCCACTACTCGTATATTTATATGTATTTTTAATATAAAAAGACATGTGGAATATATATCGAAAGACATATATGGTCAGTTCCAACGTTGAGATCTATTCCAATGAAAATAAATAGCTGTAACTTGGTAGCTAAGTAAGTAAATCAACAAAAAGAAAAATAGTATGTATGATCAGTAAGTAAACTTTTTTCGTCGCAAATTTTTCAAACACCGGGGGGAGTAAATCACCGGTAGGTAAGTTTTTCGATGGGTTAAAACAATTTAAACAAACTGATCGGGTGATTGTGGCTGTGCATCTCAGGTCGAGGCCCCTTCCGCCACATCCCCATAAAAGGAAAGCCTCTAGTATTCCTGAAAGCAAGTGAATTAAATGATTAGGACATATTGGGTCCATCAGGATTATAACATACGGGTCTCATGGTAATTCATGGTTTCTCCTTGACACTGGTGAACTTGACATTGCTGCACTTGACGTCATCACATTATTAAAATCAATCGGCGACAAAGGGATTGGTTGTGTCAATTTCACGGAATATTTGGGATCACGAAGATTAAGCATGAGCCTGCTGATCATTGTACTTGATACTCTATGATCCCATTAGACAAAAATACTTTAATCAACCGGCAGAAAGGCAGACGTACACATTGGCAAATGTTGCAGTAGAACCTCGTTGATAAGGCTGGAAGGGTAGTTATTATGTTCAGTGAGCTCAAAGTCGAAGTAAAGGTTAGAAATGAAATATTCACAGGCAAAACCTATATGACACGAATTGGAGTTAGTAAAGGAGCAATGAATGGAGAGTATGTACCTACATGAAATGTGATGACAGTCACAAGTCCAATAACAACCATGATTCTGCCATGAGGATGTCAGTACTTCGATTTTAGAACCAACAGTATCATCGCTTGCCCAAAGTATATTGAACCTTAGATAAATTTAGATCGAGAAGGAGTGACTATACAGAAAACATACCATCACGTAGAAGAACCTTGAATAAGGAGGTACGAACGAGATTACCTCGTCTCCATGACCTATACACGGTCATACTGAAAATCAAAGCATCGAACATAAGGAGTCCAATCCATGCATTCGCAAGGTCTGTCCACAATTATGGAAGGATGAGCCATTCATTCAATCTTATTCTAATCAAAAGGACGAACGGTTTGCTCTGGTGTGGACTTTAATAAGTTCAAAGTCAGGAAGTTCATTGTACTACTCACTCATCGCGACTTAGCGGTGGGGTACAGGCTATCGATGGCATGGTTACAGCTTGACTAGCTTTATTCTCAGCAACCACAGACCACTGACAGGACGGCTGAGATCAATTTCATGACAACGGGAAAGCCTTGAACGCTCACCGCAGCGAAGATGATAGTTGCGAGTCCGCATGTACAGATGAACAAAAGCACTCGCAAATTTCGGTCATACAGTGCATAGGTCCGTATTGTGAGGAGTACTGATCCATGTCACGTCATTAATCATTGGATTTAGAGGTGGACAGTGCACATACAGCCAACAATAACTTGAATGATTACTGTGAGGCATCGATGGTAAAGAGAGAGTGAAGCGCATCTAGTAAACGAGAATTTCAGTGACGTTTTGTGGTACGAAGCTCCAGAACTCACATCTACAATGTGGACAATTTGATGTCATCGGTGGGACGAAACCTTTGCAGATTTAAATGGCAAATACCTGAGCTCTGTCCCATGTTTCGGGTGCCCAGAAGTCTTGGAAGATGGGAGGGATATGTCCGAAAAGGTTGAGATAGCGGCTGAAGTAAAAGATTGTAGAGGCCCACGAGAGAGATCTCGTGGACCAGAACCGGTCAATCTCGGCAGGTAGTGTTAATGCATAATCATAGTACAGTAGAGCTGCCAGTGTACATCTTAGAATGGGTGGAACTCAGAGGAACAGAAGGGGGAACGCACTATATGAAGCGAGATGAAGATAGTTATTACTGGTTCTGCAGGGATATCGATTAGAAAGTGTGATCATGAACAAGGACGAAAGCAAGTAACCATACAATTGCGCATGGATAGATGCTACGGCGTAAGTTTCGACCATCGCGAGATCTTTTCAGATGGCTAGGCAGGGGACAAGTTTACAAGTGGGATGTTGGATATACGTGCTCCCAAAGCTTCAAGTACTGTCGCAATTCATTGCAACCCATCATGTGTTTGATGAAGATTCATAATCGAAAGATGGGAGTTCAAGGCACCTGGAGATTTTCCCGTCATAGCGGAGGCAAACTTCTCGTCGATGACCAGCAGTGTGTGGGAGTGGACATAAATAGTGTAGATGATATGTAGATCAGAGTTTAGTATGATAAGAATCTGCACTGCAACTGTAAATCTTCACTGCAAAAGATCTTCGCTTTCTCACGGGGTGAATCGGAAATTGAGCGCTTGAGCAGGGACAGCCACGTCGAGCTCTCATAAATAACCCATGGTAAGTTATTGCGCCGTTTTTTTCGCGTAAAATCATCACAATTGTTTGAGCCTTGCATGTCACGATACTTTACAGGTGGCAACTACTAACCATCCCTTTAAATTTGTTGGCTTGTTGGCTGTGACAAAAACAGATCTGGCAACCAACTGGCAACGCGACGACCAGGGCACTGTGACTATGACGCTGGTTGCCTGGTTACAATATAGAATATCATAGTAGTTTGCTCACCAGACGACCAACGCACCATAACAGAGGAAAATCGAACCGTGAAAGACTTGCCGAGGCTAGCCGTTAACATTGTTATCAGATTTCCTCCTCACGAGTGTTCAATAACAAAATCAAGCTGGCGAGACGTACCATGTACGGAACATCTCGAAACAACGACCTCTGTGACTCATAAGATGAAGGTTCAGGGGAAAGGCGATCTACTTTCTGAACTCAACGATCCAGCCTGCAGAAAAGATGGAAATGAATGACATAACTTGAAGAAATATTACGTCATCTCAATTTTCCTCTGCTTGGAGTTTAGTTTACCTTGCTGTGTCGTGTGAGAGTAAAACAAAGAAGCGAGACATAATGGCGAGGTATAAGCCATTTTTATTGCCCAACTCCTTGGATGCGCTCAGCAGGACGACTCTGCAATCTTGCGTACATATTTCGGTTGTTCGACTTATGTTTGGCGGCATTGGCAGCTGGCTTGCTGAATTTGCGCAGTCTGATCATAGTAAAGAATCGAGGTTAGTAATAGAACGAATGAGACGGTCTGGACAACTCACCAGTGTCTCTAGTATCTACTTAAAAAGGAAGCAGCACTTCGGATTTCTTCGAAACTCACAAAAAGGGTGTTCGATACGATACGAAAAGTTTGGAGCAGAAGTAAAACCTGTGCTGATAAAAATCCATCAGATGACGTTACATGCGCAGCCAAGAGATTATTTGCTAAAATTATGATACACTTATCTTTAGTTCACACACAGTGGAACGTTACGAAGTCGCTAGGTTGTTTCATGAGGATGCACAATTAGTTTTACTCCCGATGTTGGCCGAACTCAAGCTTCTTCAAAGCACCGATGATCTCTTTCGGACCGTAGCTGCTTCGTCAGAAGATAAATGCGAGGGAATCTGATGATTGCTCTAGTTTGAGTATCGCTGCCGTTCGAAAGAGGTAAAAGACGAACCATCGCGGCCGTCGCAGACCTCCTATGCGCCCTGGAAAACATAAACATCTTCATTAAGAGAACCATCGATCCGATGAAGTATTTTGAGTATATTGGCATACACTGTCCCCTTTGGCGAAACTCTTCAACAACTCCAGCAATGTCAGTGCCGATGAATGGAGGAAAATTTTCAATGAAAATGCATATTTTTTGGATTTTCAGGCTACAGGGTTCAGTGCAGTCGCTCCCATTCGCACCAACAATTAATCCTGGTTTTCAGCGTGGATGGACTGAATTTGACATTGAGAAACACGGCTTTTTGAGTGAGCTGCATGATGAACCCGAGTGATACAGCTGTGATCGATCCTCCCAACTGGCCATATCATGTTGCACCACCTACTCATTGGTTCCGGTATATCTCATAGTTCAAGTCGGCAGATCATTCCTCCATACACTAAACTACTGAACGAGACGTCGTTATGTCCTGGAAATTTCTATCAGATTCAACGATAAGACTTGACAGACGATGCTAACCAAGCTGTAAGCGAATCTTTGCGACAAAAGGACGTCAACGATCTTTCATTGACAAGACGAGTACTATGATTGATAGGACTTGGAGCAGTGATATAGATGCTCGCCCAGCGAGGTGTTGAGAAGAATATACGTCTCGGTGTGCGACATACAAGTCCAAGGGGCGAGCGGTCTTTGAGTGTATGATTGCGTCATGGATCAGTTGGTAGACAACGTGCAAAAGTTTTCTGTTCATAAAATCGTTCGGTGCCAGTTGGAAAGACCGAGTGCAAAAATTGCTTATCCACAATCTAGGTGCATCCGGTCGGTAGAAACTGAGAAAACAGAACCATCTATGCATCAGAAGGGTACTAAAATGGCGATGTTCTTGCTCAAGCAGATCAATGACTAGCACTGTTAGACTATTGCTAGAGCAATACTTTGCTTGGTGACTTCCTACCTTACCTTGAGTGATTTCTCCAAGTTCACGACATGCACGGTCAGCCTTCCTAGTTCTTTTCTTTGACACTGGTGTGGAAGACCTAGGGGAACAGTTGACAGAATACCCACCAGTGGTGCTGACCCATTTCGATCCGCTTCCTTGACATAGGTCCATTTCGCCAGCTCATACTAACAACGCCAACCCGCCAAATAATATCGAGGCCATGTGCGATCTTCGAACTAGACTAGTACTGAACTGTGATTATTCAGAGCAGAGTTGGCCAAACGTTGCGAGTTCTGGTAGACCTCCAAGACAACAGTAGGTCGAAAGCCACAAACACGAGAGTGTAGGGTCGTTGGCAAATACGTATGATCAAAAAGAAAAAAAAAAGATGTCTAAAAAAGGAAAGCCTCAACTCGGGGCTATCGGATGATGTGATCGAGATTTTCGGCCAACTAAATTCTGTCTGACTCCGTTTCTCATCTCTGACGCCTCCAACCTAATGTCTGGTCAAGCGGTAGGTATCATACTTATTTGGAGAAACGTCTTAAAACTACACTCTGACCATACCATACAGCCACCCGTTTTACCTGCAGATTACTACATCCCATTCCTTTCAGAAGTTGCTAAAAAACGAAAGCCCAGCCCAAGTGATTCATGTCTTCTTCCATACACGAGTTCGTCTTAAACGCAACGCAGTTCGCAGCCTGTACCCTCTAGAAAACACCCCCGGACTCATATCCTTACTTGCTGGAAAACCCAACCCCACAACTTTTCCGTTCTCCTGTTTTAGCTTCAAAGCGGAATCGCCTACTCCGGGTTGCGCGGATGTAGAAGTGAAGATAGACAACACTGAGTTGGCGCACGGTCTCCAGTACGGCGCCACAGCTGGCTACGAGAAACTTTGTGATTGGTTCATCGGTTTACAAGAGCGCTCGCATGGTCGAAAGAAAACTGAAGACTGGTCAATTTCAATTGGTTCCGGATCACAGGACCTCATCTTTAAGGTTTGCTATTGACTTTCTGCTGCTTCCTATGTAAATCTTGATATCTCACTAAAGGCTGTTGCTGCGCTCGTCAATCCTGGAGATCCTGTCCTTGTAGAATCTCCTGTTTACGCGTAAGTATTTCGATTCTTAAGTTTGCGTCTTGTGTATAAAAGATATCGTGATTAAGGGGAGTCTTACCAATGTTTTCCAATCTAGATTGCGAACAAGTTGGTGAGTATAGCGGTCTTCTCACCCGATGGTCATGATGCTGATGCTTACATCACAGAGGTCGAGACGGATGCACACGGTATCAAGTCAAGCTCTCTGAGGTCAATCTTAGAAGGTTGGCCCGCTGGAAAACCCAAGCCACGCGTTCTCTACACTGTCCCAGTGAGTACATTTACTTCTTATTTCATCCTACCCACTTGACAAAAATATATAGTACGGCTGTAACCCTACCGGAATGACGGCAACCCTCGAACGCCGCAAGGAAGTTCTTGCCTTGTCTCGTGAACACGATTTTATCATTCTTGAAGGTTCGTCTTCTTCGGACTCTGAAGACTTGTTACCCACTCATATTGATGATGGAAAGACGACCCATATTACTATTTATATTACGGAAAGGAGCCGCGATATCCTTCTTATTTTGCCCTGGAATTGGAAGAGCCACAGATTGGCCGAGTCCTGAGGTTCGACAGCCTCTCGAAGATTCTATCTGCGGGGATTCGGATAGGATTCGCCTCCGGCCCGAAACCTCTGCTAAATGCGATCAATATGCATGTATGTTTTTCGCCCCTGCCTTTTTTGCTCGCTATTAATTCTGCATTTCTACAGACTGCAACATCAAATTTACAGACAGCTTCACTCACACAAGTGATCGTCTACAAACTATTAGAGGCTTGGGGTTACGACACTTTCATCAAACACACCGAGAAAGTATCCGATCTGTATCGCACGAAACGAGACGTATTTGAGGCTGCGATGAAGGAACATCTCACTGGTTTGGCGGAATGGGTCGCTCCTGAGGCTGGGATGTTCTTCTGGTGCGTAATTTTAGAATACAGGAGGATAAGAAACTAAATCTGACATACTTTATT
The DNA here is from genome assembly GCA_017657335.1 of Termitomyces titanicus. Classification (NCBI taxonomy): domain Eukaryota; kingdom Fungi; phylum Basidiomycota; class Agaricomycetes; order Agaricales; family Lyophyllaceae; genus Termitomyces; species Termitomyces titanicus. Next base: position 13,869 of record JAGGAX010016747.1, on the reverse strand, counting down.
GACATCCAGGTTCAAGCTCCTTCTGGCGGAAGATCCTTCAGTCGAGGGTGATTCTCAGGCCGTAATTGCCGAGAAAGCTGTTCAGGATGGCGTTCTTGCGCTCCCTGGGTCTGCCTTCTTACCGAATGGACGGAAGACGGCCTACGTCCGTGCTTCATTTAGTCTTCTGCCTGAAGAGGACGTGGACGAGGCTCTCAGACGGCTCAGCAAGGTGGTCAAGGATGCTCGCGCATAAAGTTGTAGTCGCTCTTGAGAAATATAACTTGTTATTGCTTTCAACTTCAAGTCCTTTCGGAGGTGGTGTGTAGCCTAGAATCGTCGCCAGACTGGTGCCTTACACTGGGGGACTGAGCCTATAGGCTCTCAGCATAAATAGAGTATCATAGTACTGTTTCCTCTTGAGTATGAAAATCGCTTTCGCTCAACGGTTTACTTATTAGGGACTAGCCGTAGTCATTGGGGGGAACAATAAAATAAGCGCAGAGTCACTGGGACCGAGCAAGCAAAGAGCGAGCCAAAAATTTGATCGTTCGACGGATTGGTCGACTTCAATATGCAGTCGAATAGAGAAGTGTTCAATTCTAGAAGTAAGCCAAATGTGCTAAGCATTCCAGCTAACTTGTGACTATAGTTACGTTTAATGATATTACCAGTACGTAATTTATCTTCTTTCCGTGTCAATCTTACATCGTATCCCGTAGTAGTTATGTAATCTCTGCTCGAAGCTCTCCCCTCGATAGAAAAAGAGGCCGCCGCCGCCGCCAATTCATGCTATTATCTATGTCTACCCGCGGTCCCGTGAAGACTCCGCTCCATCGTCTTTCATACGCCTGTCCGCCTAATCCCTCGACTCGCGAGTTGCGGCAGGCAGTAAAGGAAGTCGAACAGGTGGATACAAAAGAAGAACCACTCGCCGAGGTCATCCAACAATTCCGAAATTTCATCGAGAACGATCAGTCTATCTTGACTCTCTTCCAGCATATGTTCAATCAGGTACCTACCACACCCCCCTACGATACCGACGCGTGGGGGAAGCCATCGGTAAGTAGTTGTCAAATTCCCATTGCTCTGATTTAGACACTTGCTAAGTCGAGGTGCTACTAGGTTCGCGACTACATGTCTATGCTTCGCTTATTCAACTCAATATTGACGGAAGCTCCCGTCTTCACACCCGAAGACGACTACGTAGCAATGCCTCTCACTGTTGTCCTCAGCTGGCCTATGGAAACACCTGCAGGCAATGCACTGTTCCAAATACCGAGCATCAACGAGCATTTCCATAACATACTCAATGAACGCGGGAAGTATCTCTCGTCTCCCGCCTCTGCCCACGTTCTAAATTCAGAGCCTGGGGGCTGGTTCAGCAAAGAAGCCCTACAAGAGATGGGTGGATTCACCGATGATTTTATTCATGATACCTCCAAGCCTCACTGGGGATTTACTTCTTGGGACGACTTCTTCACCCGTCGCTTTAAGGAGGGTGCGCGTCCTGTCCCTACTCCATACGACTGTCACGTCATCACCAATCCCTGCGAATCTACTGTCTACAACATTGCATGGAACGTTCGTGAGCACGATCTCTTCTGGATCAAAGGGAATACGTACTCGTTGACACACATGCTCGCGAACCATGAGTTTGTTCATGAGTTCGTTGGTGGTACTGTCTATCAATCGTATTTGAGCGCTCTCAACTATCATCGCTGGCATTCACCGGTCACCGGTACCATTCTCGACATTGACTTCGTCCCTGGGGCATACTTTTCTTTGTCCACTGTCTCTGAAATGAGCCCGCTCGCACAGACAAACTTCCTGGAATATTTCACTTCTGTCGCCACCCGTATGAACATTTATATACAAGCTGACAATCCTCAAATTGGCTTAATATGCTTCATGGCTGTTGGAATGACCGAGGTGTCAAGCTGCGAAGTGACGGTGAAGAAGGGCGAAAGGGTTGTCCAGGGTCAGGAGACAGGTATGTTCCACTTCGGTGGATCGACGTCCTGTTTGATCTTCCGTCCTCAAACCAAGATCAAGTTCACTGTCGTAGTCGAAGACATGGTTAAACTCAATAGGCCTATCAGTTTTGTAGAGGCCTAACAGTCCTGGCTAGTTTTCTAGTTTTGTTTCATTCATACCGAGAGTATATTAAACCCTAATACTATGCATAGATCACACGTTGTTGTTGTTGTTGTTATAGGGCTGCTCAATTCTAGTACAGTTCGGTACAGTTTGAAAGTGGTTACAGAATGCAGGTAGTTCAGAGTCTGCTGTTGGCCGACTATGCCGCCAGGAACCATCCCCGGCCTCACGTGTACTCGGTCGGCCAGGCCGGTCTCGCAGATATTTTTCAAGCGCGAAGAACTTAGTAGATTTCACGTTCAAACACCTACTTAATACTATCAAACAACTACACTGTCTTTACTTCTTATCATCTAATTAGTTATCGTATTTTCAACGGCGGAGACTGTCCCATTTGGGGAGCACTTGCTAAGCGACCGGGAGCGGTTTCTGGCGGCATAGTCGGCCAACAGCGGACTCTGAACTCTGTACCACTTTCAAACTGTACCGAACTGTACCACTAGAATTGAGCAGCCCTTATAGCGCCGTAGGCGTGATTGTGTTTGGGCTTTCTCAATTTTTTGTTCAATTTATGTTTGATTTATGTGCTTCTAGGACTTTGCGCCATCTTCCTGTGAGCTGGGGCTACGTGCGTGTCGGCTAGCCCCAGTGGGAGATAAGGCTGGTGGAATAACCGATCTCTGCTACCGTCAAGTATTTCCTTTTAGAGAACTTAGTGAAACATTATTTAACTTGTACCTTATATCATTATATTTGCGTTCAACATGCCTTCGACTCAACCTTCTGCGTCTCAGGGTCACGCTGCTAGTCTTTCTCCGACCTTTTCACAAAATGCTGGAAGAGGTAATACCTCCAGCGCCACTCAGACTTTGAACTCTATGGCTCGTTTTCCGACTTGCCGTAATGATGGTTAGATAATATGGGACATCATGTTTGATGCAGGACCCCAACACAGCACAAAGCCTCAGATTTTGACTCAATGTATTTACAAATATATATAAATTGTACAGGGTTTTCCCATCATTTCTATTTTTGAGATTTCTATTGTCAAGAAATTCAAGACAACTTGAATATATCAGATATAGACCTACATTTGAAATCTTTGTGGCTTAAGGAAAAAAGCAAGAAAGAAGCTGCTGGAGCGAACTTGGTGAAATTTGGCTGCTTCAAGGGCAAATCAGCACGTGTTCGCGTCTGAATCACGTTGTTACCACACATCTCTACCTCTCTTACCACCACTATCTGTTGCTGCATTTGTTACTAGAATCTCTATTCTTATACTCAATGAGTCTTCATCTTTTACTAGACCCTTTGTAAGACACTGTCAATGATTACTTACCTTAGGGAATGTGGATACTTGTCAGTTAGACTGTCAAGTTGGAAGACAAAGGTGAGTTTATAGTCAGTGTATGCGTAATTTTCTCTACCAAGATATGTCTCTAGCTGTCCTAGGTCAAGTATATGTTACTTAGCTGCTCATATCCGGAAAGACCAAGTTGAATATCATGTAAGGTGCACAGCTACGACATCAACATCCATGTTGGGTCTACAGGGTAGAGAGTGTCAAACTGGTCTGTGGCTTTCACATCCCAAAGCAACATGCTAATGCAACAATAGCCTCAATTTCCTTTCTGTATGGGCAAATGATGGTGTGGGAGGAGCTCAAAGAATACATACTGTGCATTTGATTCTTCTCCTACAAGTTTGAAGCTGACTCATTCCCTTCAGCACTATATCCCTGCCACCAAAAGCTGCTATTATCCCTCTATATATATCAAGTTTGCCTGGGTCAATCTGTATTCGTTGCAATCAGATGAGATACTGAGCTTGCAAGACAGGATACTCTGATAGCATATATAAGTATAAGCTTTACAACTGTCTTTAATTTAGTAATTTAATATACATTGATGTCACTCTCAGACATGCTCTACTATAGCGCTAAGTAACTAGAAAGGTTGTGAAGGATGGAACGCAATGTGAAGCGTGCATTTACAGGTGCAGGTTTGATTTGGGGTCATGGCCGCTAAAAATGTTAGATAAATGCTTAGAAAAACCTTCCTGCAATCTAGCAAAAATGATCAAGAAATTGGTCATTGCAGTCACATTGTTTTTTAGGCAATTTGACCTCAAATTGTGAAGAAACATTGGGTCAATTTGAATTTGTTTGTCATTTGACATCAATCAAAATTTGAGGCTTTGTGCTGTGCAATACTTTCCATTACCCATATTACTGTCCTCATCTGATGGGCTGCGTACCCTCGTTCGTCTATGCTTCTACAATCCCACTAGTACTCTGCCAAACAGTCGGCTGTGATTTTACTTGCCCCTGCTTTCTGGCACGAGTTTGCGCTGCATCTTGGGATTGGGACACCTCTCTCACAAGGTCCAGATCACATACTGCAGACACCTAACCCCCACACACATTCCCATGTTTGTTACAATGACACAAGTCCATCTTTATTGGCAACTGTGATTCTCAAAGCACATGGAGAAATCGTTGCGTTGCTGGGTCTTCAAGACTTGCAGTGGTCTACGGCACATGAGACTGTCATTCATCACAGCTCCTTATGATTATTGTCATTGTTCTCCAGTGCCTCAACATGTCATTGGTTCATTGGTTCAACATCGTCGCTAGTACCTCCATGTAAACTATAACTATAACTGTGTAACTACGTATTCACCAGGATTCTGATTATCATGTTTTATATCCTTAGCCAATAGGGAAACACCATCACACCCTTGCTGATGGGTGGTGTACCCTTGTCCGTCTACGCTTCTACAATTCCACTAGTACTCTGCCAAACAGTCGGCTGCGATTTTACTCGCCCCTGCTCATGAGGCCTATCAATTGGTCACTTCTGTCCCAAAGTGCTCAGTGCTCTCAGTCACCCACACCCTGGCCTAGATGAGCCTTTTGGTGCTGATTGCATTGAGTGCTCTTTGCCCTTGCCTACCTGCATTTCATCCAATTTGCATTTCGTCCAACCTGCAGCGATGGCCACAATTTTGAGTCTGATGTCATTTGTATGCATAGCTATGGCCATGATTTCAGGGTCTGATGTGTGTGCATTGAATTGTGAAACATCACAAGTCTGAGACATGGAGCCTGCATCCTTGCTAGTGAGACTTCTCAACGCTTGCCAACAACCACTATAATCTCTTCCTGTCGAGAACACATTCAAGATATCTATTCTATGCCTTCTACACCATCTGAGCCCAATATCTCTCCAGATGAATCTCACACTGATACGAGCGATAACCCAGAGTTGAGCAATTCTCAGCAGTATGCTCTCATACTTTTTCCTCCTTAGAGTAGGAGTTTGATGCTATCATTAGGTCAGTGAACGGGATGGTGCCTGACATCGGTCCTACACCACCTATCACCACCTTTGATGCATTAACTGCTCAAGAGACTGAAGGTGAGAACAATATGCTACCCATCATCCCCCCAATTACTATCAATCTGAGGGCTGCATTACATGGCCATGAAGGATCCTCTGACTCTCCCAAAGAAATGGCCTTACCTCTACCCTACTCTGTCACACCCTCTTCCAGCCAACATCCCTCCTTTTACAGGGAGAGCTTTACAACAGGCTAATAGTAATACCTGTAACATGAATATTCCTTCCCCACTTGCCCATGCCAAGGACAAAGAACAGCAGAAGGCAACAGTCTTTACTGCAGATACAGATTTTCAAGCAGGGTCAAGTGCAACCCTCTTGATATCCAACGTTGATCTGGCTACATTTTCCTCCTATGGCATCACTCCAGCCCTGCATGGTGAGGGAGCGGCCACTGCTCACAGGAGGCATAATATTAATGAGAGCTGCCTGCTGGCACATATTGTGGATCTTGACTCTCAGATTACTGAAGTCAGCCAACTAGTTCATGACTGCCATGAAGAGGTGCTTTGCTTGGTACACACTGTAACAGATGGCATTCCCACTCAAGTGAAGAATGCCCTGCTTGTGGCCCCACTCCCTCAAAAGCCTTTTGAGCAGAATTACAACTTCCATGCTTTGCATAAAGCCATGACCAAGCATCATGAAATCTTACAGGGGTTGACTTTTGATCTTGTTGTCTCCACTACACCTCATGAGACTGATCAAAATGAGAGGATGACTCCTGGACACTGCCTCCCTAACGTTGGTGATGATGGCAATCTTCCTGGTTTGGAGCTCATCAATGCTCCTTTGCCCATACCCATGGCTTTATCCTCCTCCACACCCTCTCAGAGACTAACAGCAAATCACAACACTTTCCTTGGCTTGGAGAGCAAGTGGCTGATGACCACCCATGTCTTTACTGGTTGCCATATCAACAGCAATTGCTTATGCATCCATCCAACTGGCCTCTGCAAGGCTGAGTCCAAACAATGTTCATAATGCTATCCTTAGCTGAGATTGTCCCAACTGCATTAGCATCCACTTCTGATCTTGGCTAGCTGCAGATCATTTTATATGATCAGTAAAGCATTCTCCACTGAAGGAGGGTCAGTATGCTCACTTTGCTACTGATGCTTGGGAGATAGACCCAGCAGAGCGCTAAGACCTTCTCAATGTCATGTGTGGCAATGCTTCCTCTGCAGTCCATAATGACTCAAAGCTACATTCTCAATTGCCAAATTGGTAGATGTTCTTTTAATACAATACTGCCTGCATAAGCTTACAGTGTATATTACAAATTAGCTTGAGAATAGTTTCACTCAACATTCATGGCAAATTTCCATTCAAAATAACAAGTGCTGATTTTCTACAAGATATTGGCCCCTTTGACATTGCCTTTTCTCAGAAGACATGGATGTACTCAGGGGAAGAAGATACCATCAGACTTCCACCAAGGTACTCCATATTGTCATACTCTCAATGCTGGCATAGCAGACAGGAGCATCCTTAGGAAGGACTGGCCATTGTTTATCACTTGCAGCTTCCTCTTTGGCCTTGCTGACAATTATGTGCACCTGATCTGTTCATTGGGAAGTGATGATATCTTCATCATGGATGCTTATCTGCCCTCACATACATCTCAATGGGAGGAGTGGACTGGTGTACATCCTGAGTGGCAATTCATGGAAGTTCTGTCTTTCTGTGCCTCAAGTCACTGACCACTGCTTGTAGTCAGTAATCTCAATGCCAGAACAAGTAACTTGGCTGCAGCTGTCCACCACCCTGTCTGATCAATGGTTGACATAACACACAATAGTTGAGGAAAATGGCTTCTGGATGTCTGTCAAATCTACAATGTGGCCGTTTCAAATGGAACCATATTTGAAAAAGGAAAATTAGATGCTGTTACACCGCATTAGGTGCTAGGCATCAGCACTATTGACTATGCCATCATTTCTGCATATGCCCTCCATCATCTGTCTCCCTCTTCCCTTACTATAAGCTTGAATGAATGGTCTGATCATGACCTACTCTCTATCAAACTCTTGATGCCTTCCACAATATTACCTTGACACATAGAGGATCTGTGCAAGATGACAATGGCAAAGACTCCAGAGAACTTTAAGGATGTTGAGCTTGTTGGATCACACTGTTCAGTCCTTGCTTGATTCCATTGCCAATCCAGTAAAGGTCCTCAACAATTTTTATGGATTTGCTGATGCATTAGCACTATTGACTGAGTGGTATATCACAAGTTCTCCAATATATACACTAACAAGGCACTGCACATCATTTGCAGCAGTAATCTGACCATATAGTCCTGACAACATATTCTGCACAGTTCAAGAAAAGACTCATATTGACTGTGTCATCTTATTGGGCTTACTTGCTGTACTAAATTGTGAACCAGATCATATTCAGCTTTGCTTATACCTGTTCTCATAATATGTTATTCATCTGTTGGCCTTCAGAGTAGCAAACATGGCTGCAACTCAATGGCCTGGCTCAAATGGAGACGTTCTTAGGGCAGTTTATGAGAATATACAAAGGCAAACAGAGCAGATAGCTTTGTATCCTATAGACTCAGAGAAAAGTAATGGCCACTGCATGGCAGTAAAAAAAAAACTTGCTAGGTTTGCAGTGAGGCTATACCCCCAAGCAATTCTTCTTTAAAGCAATCACTGAACAAGAGATTCAGAGTGCCAAAGAAAAAATCAGAAACTGTTCATAAAAGAGTGCATGGAGACTGGATAACATATCATATCGGGCAATACTTCAAGTTCCTAACGACTCTTTGGCTGCTTTATTGAATGCATGCATCACATCTATTGATGCACCACAGGATTACTTGGTCACTATTTTGATTGGAATTTTGAAAAAGGATAAACCTGCAAATGATCCCGAGAGTTACCAGCTGATAGGTCTTGAGAGCTGCTTACTCAAGGTTCTTATCCTTGTTATTGACCAGCGCATTCAAGATTGGGCAGATGGTGCAGGTATTCTTCTTGATTCTCAGAATGGGTTTTGTGAACAATATTGTACCCATAATAATTTCTACATCTTGTAATGTGCTATTGACAAAGCCCTTGTACAAGGCGATGCTCTTTATGTCGCATTTGTTGATTTTAAAAATGTGTTCCCTTCGACTGACGTTTCAACCTTATAGGTAAGGTTATGCAGAATGAAAGTTTTAGAACTCTTATTTGATTGGCTGTGCATGCTATATGTGTAAGGGAAGGTCGACCTGTGGAATACTCACACAACCAAGAAGCCTAAAACAAAGCTACAGAGGGTTAAGTAGATGACAAGCAAGCACAAGGCAGGCAAGAAGTGAGCAAGAGACTGAGGATAAGCAAGGAGAACAAGCAAGGCGGCAAGTGCAACACTAGGCGAGCTCACAGTTGGTTCAATGGATAGGACAAGTGAACACTGCTATTGTTCAGTCTGAGGACATTCTGTCCTGCAGACCGCCTTATATACTACATCGCTGGTGGCTAATGACTAACACTACATGACTCAATGGCCCACGGTATGTAAAGGAGAATGACTAACAATAATCAATGATGAATAAGAGTCTGGTCATATGACTCGCTAAGGCAACTAATACTAGACAGATGGGGAATAGGGATGGTCAGGTGGTTGGTCAGGTGGCTAGAATGGGCATACACATTGTACTAAGCCTGGAATAGAGTCAGACACTTGGGGAACCAAGTAGTCCCCTTACATCATCCCCCCTCAAGGTTCATCGCCTTGACAAACAGTGTTCAACCACTCCTGGCTGGGCAAGAGCGTCGAGCAGTATTACCGCCATGTTGTGCCAGAGTGCCATGGCCATAATGGCCAAAGGCATAGTCAATAGCCATGGAGGACAACATTCCAGGTGTTGGTGCAATAGAGTGGTCCTGCAGTGTAGTTGCCATAGAGTTGTCCCTAGAGAGCATAGATGCCATAGAGACATCTCAAGGAGAGGCTGTGAAGGGCATGGGCATGCGACGGGAAGCTGGGGTAGCAGCAGTGGAAGGTGTCAAAGTAAGGGTAGGAGAGAGACTGGGCTGCTGAGTAGGAGGTCTAAGGGTGGACAATGCAGGATTCTAAGATGGAGGCAGCTTAGCAGGGGCTGCCGCAGTGTTGCCTAGGCGCTGCCATGGTACACGCATATGCCACTTAGCAATGCGCTTTCCAATAACCACAAGGGCTTCACCAATCTGCTGATCAGTGCTCTAAATAGAGACAAACCAGCGTCCTCCATTGCCTGAGGGACCAACCGTGAAGGCTGCCAGATGAGAGCTGGATATATCGTGCGCTTGTTTAAGGCTGTGGCCCTGATGCCCAACAACATGAGCAACAAGAGAGTTGGGAAGCTCCAGCGCACATTTGTAATGCTGGACTTGGTTGTAAGTAAGGGGCAGGTCCCAAGCTAGGGGGACAACAAGGGGAGTGTTAGGAGTAGATCGTACTACACGTCAAGAGATTTGAGAGGTGAGTACAGTAGAGAGTTTGGTCAACGAGGGTGGGATTGCAGAACCAGCCTGAACAAGAGCCATACTACACTGGGAGGCAATTCAGATGGCAGTGATGGCGTGGCCTGCTTCCAAAGCGGCTAGTCTGCTTTCAAAGAAGGAGACAAGCAGTTGCATCTGCTGCATAACAGAGATCCATTCAGTGTCATAGCGAGGAGTCACAGCAGGGTCCACTACTGGGATGCGGGAAATGCCTTGACGTATTGGCTCACGAGGGCTTGCAGGGGCTGCTGGCGTAGGGGTATCCATTGGAGAGGAAGGGAAAGTCCAAGAGTCCAAAGACATAGTAGGGGATAGAATGGATGCTGTGGGCTAGAGTGGCAGACAGCATTAGAGACCGAACAACCTGTAAGAGGAGGTCGACCTGTGGAATACTCACACAAACAAGAAGCCTACAACCAAGCCACAGAGGGTCAAGCAGACAACAAGCAAGCACAAGGCAGGCAAGAAGTGGGCAAGAGACTGAGGGCAAGCGAGGAGGACAAGCAAGGCGGCGAGCGTAACACTAGGCAAGCTCACAGTCAGTTCGATGGATAGGTAAAGTGAACACTGCTATTGTTCAGTCTGAGGACATTCTGTCCTGCAGACTGCCTTATATACTACATTGCTGGTGGCTAATGACTAACACTACATGACTCAACGGCCCATGGTATGTAAAAGAAAATGACTAACAATAATTGATGATGAGTAAGAGTCCATTCATATGACTCACTAAGGCAACTAATACTAGACGGATGGGGAATAAGAATGGTCAGGTGGTCAGTCAGGTGGCTAGAATGGGCATACACATCGGACTAAGCCTGGAATAGAGTCAGACACTCGGCAAACCAAGTAGTCTCCTTACAATATGCTCACATGAATTATGTTGTGAAACATAAATCTTTGCTAACAAAGTCATTCAAATCATTGATATGTGTCTATCATACCTTTTGCCACCTTAATCATAGGCAAATCTCATCTGTTCTTCATTGGCGTTTTGACAGGTGACATAGCATCCTTGACTCTGTGGAACATCTATTTCATCAATCTCACTGGTTTTTTTGTTCAGATCCAGACAACATTTTATTAGACAATTGCCCTATCTCACACATTGAGCAGGCTGACAATGTTGCCCTCTTCTCAACTACACTTTCAAGACTTCAACATAAAATAGACCTTTTCTTCAAATGGTGCAAGATGAACTTCATGACAATTAGCATTATCAAGACAGAATGGATGTTCTTTGGGCATTTATCATCTTGTCCTGGCTTCCTGTATGTCAATGGCATTCCATTGAAACAGGTGGATTCATACAAGTATGTTAGTATTCATTTTACATGTGGCTTAACCTACCAAAACCATTATCTCATCAAGGCTGAGAGAGCCCAGAATGTCACCAATGTCACTTTTGCAATGTAATCAATGGTTGGTGTCATCCCTCCTTATGAGGGTAAACATCTATACATGGCTTGTGTGGACCCACCTCTGGTTTTTCAATGCAAAGTATCTCTTGATGTGATGCCGTTGCTGTTATGCCCAATGAGGAATGTTCAGATTGTGTACTGTAGATGCCTCTTGGGCCTTAGGCCTTGATCCTCTTTAGCACCTTTCTTCACTGAGATTGGCATCATGCCTTTAAACTATCAAAGAGCAATTCTTGCAATCAAATACCTCGGGTAACTGGTATCCCTCTCTGCTAATCATTATGCATCTTCAGTGTTCAAAGACTCTGCAACACCTCACATCTAAAGGAAAAGTTTTGTAAGTTAGAGATTTGGTCAAAGTCATCCATGACCTATCTATACTAGGAGGAATGACAGATCCTTTAATACCTGTGAAACAGGTCCAATAGCCCAATTGCTGTGATAGAAAACACATTGCAAAGTTGGAGGATAATGTTTGTGCCTACTATGATGCCAGTCTACAACATATCATTGATACATCCATCAAACTTTACCTGCTTCAAGTTTGTTCTCCTAACTCTGCAATGAAAAGTACATGTGCATTTTGCCATTATCTTTCTATTGCAACACCAGCACATCGAAAGGCTTTTACATGACTTATGATGTCAAATCATATTTTGGAAATAGGGACCCTGTGACATGCTGATTGCAACAAGCCTTATGCTGTGCTCAGACAGTGGCGCCTCTGTTGCTTTTGCAGATCATCTAATGAGGATAAGTCTCACATGTTGATTGTATGTGATGCATCTGTCCCCTTGGTAGACTGTTGTCAAAGATTTTGCCACCTTCTTACCATGGTAAATCAGTCTATGGATGGGAATTGGAACAATACTGCACCACATACTTTCTTACTCAGATTGGTAACTTCAACAGACTGTGCCAGGTTATTTGCCCAAAGCTGAACTACCTTATATACCTTATAGATCACTCTACAAGCATCTCTTGTTGATAAATGACTTGGACTAATTTATAGTTCAGATCATTGAAAGATTTTGCAAAAAGAACTCTAAGGTGACTCTTAGAAAAAGGTCTTTGTAAAAGTGTCTGTTGAAGGCTTGAGTTACATCTATTGCCTTCAGCCAAGGAGATGTGGCTGCAACAAGGGCTCTTGCAGCGTTCAGTGGAATTGGCATCCATAACATACATGAGGCATGACCAATGTAGTATGTAGTATGGATCTCGGTTGTTTGCATGCAGACTATGCCAGTAATACCAACCAATCAACCACTATCTTGTCAACTATTTGTTTGCAAATGCAATTGAAGGCATAAATGATGTAATTTTGAATAACGTAAAGACATATTTTTATCTCTCTAGGATAAACAATCTATCAGAAAATCAAGGCGTAAAGTATTTTGTTTCAGTTTTCAATTACCTATACTAATGGATTTACACATTGAATCATCAAATAGATCAAAGGAATTGCTTCTCAAGAGCAAATATCTTCCACAACTCAATCATTGGATGTAGATATTCCATCTTCTACCCTATTTTCAGCTTCAAATATTCCTCCTTGGACTGTTTTCCAGTCATTGACTGCTTCTTCTGCTCAAAAGGCTCTATCCTTTATGACTGAGCAAGCTGAAACTACTATACCTCACATTGGTAATTCAATAATTCAATCCAATATTCAGGATTTTTGCAACACTATTTCAGCTCAGACAGCATTTTCACATCATGATACTTGCATAATTAGTAAGATTTATTTTTGATTCAAGTTCTTTACATTTCAATACCAGCCAGTTTTGCTTTCTTATGGTGCTTATCCTCCTCAGTTTAGATCTTTCAAACCACATAGAGGGCTACTTCATCCAAACATTTTTTATGGAGACTCTTATGATGTCTCTATGAAACAATGCCATCTTTCAATTTGAACAAAATTTTTAATGGACCTTCTCAATTGGATAGTCTCTTAACAGAGCTCAACTGTCTTTGTTGAGGATCTACCTTAATGGATCTAGCCTAGACATCCCATGTGTCTGCCAGACTTATATGTTGTGAGCCAAAAAAAAAATAGCAGGTGCAGAGTATTTGTGATGTCAATGGAAGCAAATGCACTAAGCTTCAACTGACCTCAACATGTTCAATGTTGCTCCCACATCAATGACTCCTCCAAAATCTCAAATTCTGACTTGACATGTCCCTCATACAGAATGCAAGGTATGTCTGTTTTGACAACATGCCTCCTAACCCTCCTATCCAACCCTTTCATTGTAAGCAGCTGGGTTATTAGATGTTAGTACTGCAGCTTAGATGGTAAGTGATTGCTGCATCAAAATAAGGGGGCCTTGCAAGCAGCTGAGTCATTACACAGGGTGCATTGACCTATATGTATTTGAAATATATTTTAAACTTTGGGTAAAAAAGAAACCTTTTAGTTTTACCTATGTTATTGATTAAAATGCTAAAATTTTTCAATTTTTGTTTACAATAGTTTCAAGC